>VZTO01022556.1:613-105257 GCA_013400615.1 Syrrhaptes paradoxus
AAATCAGAGTCACTGAAATGCTGTGTTTCAGCCATCTGTAGTCCCTTCCCTCCTGAGGAAAGAAGGCACAACTGGAGACTCTGTGAACAGTTTGCTGAAATAAACCTACTCATTCCTTTTTGTCTTCTGGGATTGGCAACAAGCTGACATTGGCCAAAAGCTGTCACAATTTACAGAGCAGAGTGCAATCTGTATGAAAGACCATTCTTGTTCATCCCTGTCCTGCTTTGGGTGATGAGCCTAAAGCATCTCTGAACATGCAAAGTGATAGTCATAATAGACAACTTCTTAGTCCTCTAACTGTTTTACTTGATATGATTTGAAATTTTTTCAAAATTTCTCTTCTGTATTTTGAAGGCACCGAGACCCAAATCAATGGGCTCTTTCAAATGAAGCTAAAGACACTTTTATAAGAAATTGACTTTCAAAAAACACTATGTTCCTAACTGATATATTACAGGGCAGAAAATATGTCTACAGGCAAGTTACGCAGGCATATGGAAGAACAGTTTTAACGATTCATAAAGCTGTTGAGACTTTAATTGAGTAGCATTAGTGATTTCAAATTAGTGAATGTTAGCTTTCTACTTAAACCCTAAGAGTCAGGGGCTTATAATGATAGCTTTCGTCAAAACTCTTTATTGAGAGTATTACCTGCAAGTGGAATACTTAATAGCTACATTACATAAAAAGACATACTGGTTTATATCTGTATGTGGAACTAAAATGGCCTGTAATGATTATTCACCTTTTCTAAGTTAGAGTGATAATTTTTCTATGTATCTTTATCTCCCATTTCAGTTTATTCTCTTTAGGTTTTAACAAAGTGCAAGGAAACTACAAATTAAATGCCAGAGGTGGATGAACAGCAGTATACTATGCAGTCAGCTGTAGGAAGAAGGCACCTTTATAACCTCTATTTTGAACTGACGTTTTCAGCACCATTCTCCTGTGAATGTGTTCTAGCTTGGTTTAGTGTATTCTGCTGAACATAATCATCCTCCAAGATATCTACATTTTCAAGTTTCCTTGTTGTCTGTGTACAACACATTGTGTCCCATTTGTTTCCACCAGCTCTAACCAGGATGCCATTAGTCATGTGCAATGAACACAAGGTGGGAGGGAAGATGGTGCAAATTCTCAAGATAAAGCTTTGCTCAGTGGGATTTCCCTTTAAACCAGGTCCCGATTACAAGGAGCTGGATGTTCACCTTCGGCGAATGGAGTCTGGGTTCGGCTTCAGAATACTGGGAGGAGATGAGCCTGGACAGCCTGTGAGTTATTGCTTACTGACTTTCCTTTTTCTAACTCTGGAATCTGTGTAAAGGTCAGAAAAATATTACTACTGAGCTGAACCGAAATACACACCATGTTAGGGCTATACATTAAATGGCTTTTTTATTCATCTGTAGAAAAAGACAGTACTCTTAGGTTGTCCACATCTAAAAGATGTCCCAGTAAATTAAGATAGAATCAGAAGAAATTAAGTTAGAAGCAGGGCATCACTCAGCCCTTTACCACAGAGTGTGACCTGGCATCTTTCAAACCTGACTTTCCAAAACTGAGTTTAAGCAGAAGATTTTAAAAATCAAATTATGTAAGTCTATGCATAACTGTTCTCAATGTAGGCAGACTATATATGTGCATAAGGTTAAAAGATGCTGTTGACAGTGCAGTTCATTTCCAGAAACACAGAAAGCCCCACCAGAGAATGGTAGCCCATGTTCCAGGTTAGATGTCAACATCACGTGATGCATCAGGCGTAAACATGGTAGCTTTATACCATTAGGAGGGAGACAACCCCATAATCAAATAACAGGTAACAAAACCAACATAGATTCATTGTGGGTGAAATAAAATATAAAATAAAACATACGCACAATTTTCAAAAGAAATGTGTACATATTTTGGTAAATTAGTGATATATATGAATACTATGATTTTGAGAGTGCAGGCAGAATTAGTACACCTTCAGAATAACTTTGATATAACTATGGTTTGCCAGCAAAGGGTAATCTCAAGGCAATAATGATAACATTTTATTACCACAACCTTATGCGTAGTCTGAGTCCTGTGTTACCATATTTCTGACATAACGTATAACTATTTGATAGATTTATATTTTCCGTATTCAAATTAATACAGAATAATAGAGCTGTCATTCAAGCATTAACATTAACCAACACATGGCTCTGAGAAACAAAGGAGCTCTTCTATTTTAAAGTTGTCAACATCTGTAGAAATATTGATAAATATTAGTAATTTACCAGCGCCTCCTGAAAAGAAACAACGCGCTGTATTCTGAAAAGGTGCTTCAAGGGCTGGTTGAAATGCAGAAAGTGGTTTGGAATGGATTTTCAAAGCTAAATGTAGTGTAGCTTTACAGAAGAACCTCAAAACAACACTGTTTCATCATCTACGCTTGCAGGGTGGCTGAAGCCCCTCTGGCATCTACCTTTCTTCCATGGAGCATGTCCCAGCACATGTAAAACAAGGCCACTGAGCCACATTCTCCACTTAGGCATTTTTCCCGTCTTTTCTGGATGGCCCAGCCAGCATGGGTTCTCCAAGCCCGCTTATTGGGTGAAACCAAAAAGGAAATCCATTAGGAGCTAGAGGCAATGTCCCATTTTCTCATTTTATCCTGCAAAGAATTGGCACTAATGGAAGATTTGGAAATCTCCCCGTACTTGCTTCTGGTTGTAATGTCTAGTGGCATTTCCTACCTCCCAGGAAAGTGTCCCTGGCTACAAGACTGCTCAGTATTCTGGAAAAATCTCCCTTGGTCATTCCTTTAGTGCTTTTTTTATTACAACTGGATAATTAAGTAGTCACAGCCTGGGTGTCTGATTGACTCTGCAGTTTGGAGGTTTACAACAGTCTCATGGGGAAAAGTGCAACTCAAATGCCTCCCTAAAATATTATTATTTGTATAAAATAGAATGATTTCAACCTAAAAGACTGCAAGAACACTGGTTTAGAATACCTAATATTCTGATGGTTAAGAATATCATGCTCCAATGCTGGAGTTGTGGAAGACTTGAATTTATGTCCATGCTCAAAAATCCATTTGAGTGGGAATTTGGAAACAAGTCCTTTGCCTCCCAGCCATATGCATTATGCACCAAACTGTTACAGATGAAGCAGCTCTTTCTTTTCAGCAAAGGACTGGCCTGGCTTTACTGGCCAAAGTTAAAGAGGCATAGCTGGATACCAAGTGCAAAGGTAAGCACCTTGCTGTTTTTGGAGAACAAGACCAAAAATGCTGCCTTCTATGAACCACCTTCTAAGATGGTTCACTGTCCTGCTGAACAATTGCTCTCAGCCTGCACTTAGCCTCAAGGTTGCTATATCTCCCCTGACCTATCAGTCTAACAGGCTTTGTCTCTCCCCACAAACCATATCTCAAAGTCCTCAGGAATGAATGAGATCCTAGGTTGAGGCTGAAGATCCTACGAGGCAAAAAGGCACCTCCTCAGGGCTGGGTGTTGCAGTGCTGAACTTCTCAATTCTCACTCCCTCTTTGCTGTCTGTCTACTTGTTTTCACTGCTCAAATTCATCACTAATAAAGAAGACAGGTGTACTCCACGTTTTTAGCTTCTATTTTGTATTCAAAATACAAGGCTGCGTAACTCTGTTTTCTCTCCTCTGCTGCTTCCCTGCTCCCCCATGGATAGCCCACCCACAGCCTCCCATTCCTTTCACCTCCAGAAAAGGAGAGGCAGTTTCTGCCTGTTCTCCAAACCTTTGCATTTCCTATGAAACAAGAACTGAGACACTTTGAAATGTTTGTTTCAGGTCTCCTGCTGTGCAGCCAGGTAACACAGAACAAAAGGAAGCCTTCATTGCCTTTTGTCTTTGTGCTTCGGTTTCTAAAAAGGAATATGGATTCTTCAGCATAAGGCAATAAGGTTTTCAAAGAAACAGAATCCACATAAAGTTTTTTTAGAAGGATAATACTGACAATATAGAGAGACTGTACCTTAGTTTCCTTCTAGTTATATCAGCTACCCAGCACCTTAGAAGGCGAAAGCGCTGCTGGACTATTCCACTTTCCATTTTTGTAAGCATAAAGATTCTTTCCAAAGAAAAGACTTAAATTTATTGAGAAATTTCAAATATCAAGATTGTGGGTTGTACCAGATCCAATCACCTCTCAAATCTCAGATCATACCATCATAGGTATTTATCACATCTAGTAACTTGAGGAGTTAGAGACAATCTGGCTCTATTACAGTGAACTGTAATACAGTTGAAAAGTTGCAAATACACAAAAACTGGAACTTTACTGAAGCTGCAAATTCCTGTCCCAAAGCAGGGATGTATTTTGGATACATTTGTGCAGCTCAAACTCAAAAGTACAGGAACGTGTGCATAATTACAGTACTTTTCAACACAGATTGACTAGAATTCTTCTCCAAAATGCCTGCAAAATGTACATCCATATTCCTTTTATGATCAGTGCCAAGAAACAGATATTTCTAAGACATAACAGAGGTCCATAGAGTAAAACATTAGGATGATGCAGACAGCACCTTAGGAGCTCCTATTATTAGCAGTGTTTAGACAGAGTTCAAATTATTAGCTTGGATTTAGACATCACAGACACTTAAAATTAGGTGAGATGAATCACACCTTTTTTTTGTATTACTTAAATTTTATTATGTTCCTGTGAAGCTACTGTGCTATATTCAGAGAAACTGAAACACAAAGTCAAATAATTACCAAGAATCACAAAAAAACTCAGTAGCAAAACAGAGATTAACATGTACAAGTTAATAGACCCAGGCTTCGATTTCAGATTACACTGTCCCAGTCTTCCTAATCCTAGCGTTTTTCATGTTGTATCTCAAGCAATAGGTGAAACTTTCCCTATTCTCTGCACCACACTCTTTATTGCCTACATCATCATCCTTTTCCTCATACATTCAAAGCAATCTCATGCCAGCATGAAACTGTATTACAGAGGTAATACAATCCTGAGAAATATTTTTCCAATTTGTGTTTTGCTTGTAGAATTCATAACTTTTATGGAAACTGCTTAGCCATGAAATGAGAGCAGATACTGGATAAGAAACAAGTTCAGACACAGAAGATGAAAAAGAAGGGAAATTAGGTTATTCTTGCTATTAAATATGCCAAATAACAGATATGGTGGCCATCATCTTGACAAACACACCTACATGAAGTGTTTAAAGTAGGACTCTGCCGCATATGTTAGGAGTTAGTTCCACCACTGAGATGAGTAACACAATCACATTACACTGTGGACATGTAAAATACCAGCAATAATTACTTAATTGGTCAAAACTGCAAGGAGGTTTTACACTTTGCAGTAGATACTGATGAGCTACTGTGTTGTGAGCTTCATTTATATTTCTCCAAAGTTTAACAATGCACCAATTGTTCAATACTTTGGCAACCACTTATAAAGAAACTGCAAATGCTCAATAAAACCAAAGGAGGAAGACAGTCCATACAGTCTTCCAAGCTGCAGAGAGTTATCACCCATCTCTTCCCAAGATAACTAGGAAAAAATTCTTATTCATGTGAGATGCCCAAAAGTAAAGGTTTTGAGGATACTTTGTGGAGACCTAGATAAATGTAGCTTTGGACAGCTTTTTTCCTGTCCTGTAAAGGAGCATAAATATGTATTTCATAGTTGGATTTTGCACAAAGTATTTTCCAAAGCTTTGAGGTATATTCTGTCACTGTTTGAAGAACAGAGAAACTGAAAGAGTCTCTCTGGTAACTCTGCCTGGCACTGCTCAACGGGTTCCCGGGAACACCAGGAAGCAAGAATATGCCGCATCATGTTCTCTCTTTGCTAAGTTTTGAAAACACAAGTGACCCAAAAGGAGGCTAGAAACTGGGGAAAATTCTCTGGGCTCCACATGGGGTTTCCTTTAAACACTCTGCTGGGATACTTGCAACTCTGCAGCTAAGACCATGAAAAACCACAAGACCACCTGTGTGAGTATCACATTGAGCCTTTGCAGTTCAGCGTGAAAAGCAATACTTGGTAGCTTTTATCTCTTATTATTAAAACCAGATTGTCACACAGCATGTCATATCCATCATTCTGTGCTCACTCTCACACTGAACAAGAGAAAGGAAAATTTGGAACACGGTCTGTCAATGCTTTAATATTCTTTCAAAGAAAGCAGGTTTTGTTTGAATCAATCATCGCAACCATTCTACCAGTTATTCCACGGGGAAAATATATGTCTTCTTCTAATAAATTATGTGAATTTATGTGCATAGAAATTGGGGAAAGTCATTAAAACATTTTGAACAGATTTTTTTACTAGTTTATATGTCCCATACAAATTACATTTAAATGTCGGTTTGGGAAAACAACATCTGCCCAGAGTAAGCTGACATTTTTCCTCTTTTTCCATTTTGCTAATCAACCACTACCTGAGCAATTATTCATTATGCATTTGAGATAGCACTTCTTTTCCCTTAAAGAGTCCCAACGCAAACTCTGTGTAGTGGGGTCCCTTCCACTACTGACCTCAAGTGTATTGGTTCGGTTGCGTACATCACACAGCAGGGAGGAACCTTAGGTAAGAAATACACAGACTAACCAGTTTTAAATCAAAAGGACCCTTAAAGGAAATAATCTGTTTAGATGTTCCGCATAATGTAGTCTACATAAACTCAACACTCCTTATAGAAAAGCTGTCTTGATTTGAAGATATCATCCTTAGATCAGGATTCTCAGGTGTATCACTCCTACACAGGTAGGAAACATCTTACCTTCTTAACAAAGGCAACGAAGCATCTTCAGTCATACCCAGCAGAGCTTTCAGACACATACATATGTCTTCACCTGAACTGAATCGCTAACTTAATTTCAGCAGAAAGGGAGAATCACTGCATTAAATGGGAGGCTGCATCTGTGTGTATTCTCAGTGTATATATGACAGGATTTTGCTTCTTTTCTGCCTAGATTCTCATCGGAGCAGTAATTGCCATGGGCTCAGCAGACCGAGATGGTCGTCTCCATCCTGGTGATGAGCTGGTGTATGTAGATGGGATTCCAGTGGCCGGCAAAACCCACCGATATGTGATTGATCTTATGCATAACGCTGCCCGAAATGGGCAAGTGAATCTTACTGTGAGGAGAAAGGTGCTACCCACAGGTGAGTGAAGGCTGGAACAGGTAAAAGGAAAAACAAACCTCAATGATGGCAGCACTGTTGTAAAAATATAGATAAAATTAAAATCGAACTGAACGGTTGTGTCATTTAAAGAAAGAATAATTGTGAATATGTGTCCCTCATTTCTGTGACAAAAACACTACAGCTGAGTGTTGTTTCCTTCCTTCCTTCAAAAGTGGAAACAATATTGGCAGCCCCAGTGTGGTGATCATGAGTGCTCTGGATTTGTTCCATGCTGTCTTGGTCTGTGCTGTCTCCACCTGTCCCCTTTTGGGACAAAATATTCACCTAAGTTAAAGTGGTTAAAGCTCACTGTGTCAATAAGCAGTCAGAGAAAGGTTCTGTTAACTGTTTAGCACAGGAAAGACTGTTAACTGTTTAGGGCAGGAACTCATTTCACTCTCCTATGTGTTAAGAGCCCATTTCTGGTCTCACTGATGTCACTCGGAGTTCTTCCCCCAGTCTGCAACACGAGCTGGCTGAAAACCTTCTGCATGGCACGAGCAGCTCCTAGGAACAGGGCTGAATCCTCCCTTCAGACACACACTTTCAGAAAATAAACCTAAAACAACATGAAGAATCTGAAGTAAATTAAACCTTTAGACTAGCTTGGTCTCAATTACTGAAAAACACCAGAACCTGGAAAAATGTGGGGCAGCATCTATTAAAACTTTAATAGGAGAATTTGCTGCTGTTCCGTTGCCACCTCTGCTTACTCAAGGAAAGAAGTGCCTTTTAGAACTTGTGGTGAGTACACTTCACTGAGGCACCAGAAATGAGCGAAACCACATTCCCAGCCTGTCCTGTCTTCTGCTTCCCGTGCCCTAGATCTGCTGTCATTGCCTGCGTCGTTCCCCTTCGCTCCCCTGCCAAACAGCCGCCCTCCCACTCACCTTCCTCTTCGCAGTCCCCCTCCCACTGCGGCACCGCAGCTCCCTGCCCGCCGCACTCTCGTGGGACTGACTTTCTTCTGTTACTGACTCCAGAGTCCTCCAGCCAGAAAGGTCCCCCTCCGCCTGGCGCGACGCCGCCTCGCAGCTCCCCCAACGCTAGGAAAATGGCCAATAACCAAGGTAATCCGCCGAGCGCTTGCGATTAGCACCTTTCCCGGGTCAGCCGGCTGTACAGACTGCAGGCAAAATTAGCAAGAGGGTTAGCACTGAGTGGATGCCAGCCTTTGCTGCTGCTTGTTAAATATTAAATGAAAGGGTCTATTAGGCACTCTGGTCTCCTGGCACAGAAAATGAAGCAAGCTGGTAAAACACCTGGAGTTATTCTTGGGCCTTGAGAGTGCCACACTGGGGAGTATAATGTGTAACTCATTAATGTTTAAGCATTTCAGGAGCTTAACAGCATTTTAATTTGGTGTGTTACAACATAAGCTTTGGGGAAAAATTTTTAAATGGCTGATGTTGGGCATGGCTGAAAAATGCAATACTAACACATCAGACCAACTGATTTCATGTGAATCTCTCACTAGCGTGAATGTATACAGCAGAAGGATGTGGGGCTTCCCTGACCTGCCTGATATCTGATGTACGTATCTTAGCCCTCACCTGGAATCACCATTTTGCACGGATACTTACCCAGATCTGGAACAGAAAATCACCATTCACAGGATCTGGAAAACAATTTGATTAGGAAAATGTGGTATTCAGAACAATGCAGATTAAAATGCTGTTTTTTCACAGGCAGAAGTAAAATGTAATTTTTCTGATGAATATCTATTGCAAAGCTGACGATCAAATAGCCATTTAAACTTTTCCTCCTTTATCTTTCTTCTCCTATACTTAATGGCATTCAATTGCATTCATTTATGGCCAAGCCAGCTCTTAAGTCATTCTGCAGGGTAAGATAATTTCCTTTCTGTTGCAGCCACACTGACATAAACAGTATTCCGTTTTCTGAAACATGACAGCCAGAAAATGAGATCTCTCTTGTCACTGACTATGGCATTTAGTTGCAGATTTGGTTCAATAACTCTTGGAGATTTTCAGTTCTAATGCAGGAGTATAATAATTGTTTGTTTTTCTTCCTCTTTATTTTCTCTAATCACTTTATTTCATAGTTGCAGAAGGACTGCTAAAGGACACACCTGACTGAGAAAACAACAGCTTGTCCTTGGATGATGTTTATTTTATTAATATATACACATTGAAGGTCTAATTTGCACGCTCTCTTCCTAGGATGTATGTGTGTACGCGTAAGCTCTTCACATGTTCAGTAGAATGACTCTGCCACTCATAGCTCTGAACAGAAAACATATTACTTACATTCATCTGGAAGTTCTGTATTAAAACTCTCACTAAATAGTGATTTGTGTAAACAACTTAGATCTGCAAGGAATATAAATCTTATTCCCCATCTGGAAACGTAACTTTAGTGTTTTCAATTTTCAAAATGCTTGTACTGAAGAAGTGTGTAATCCCACAAGATTCAACTTGTTCCCTGTTCTTGTTACTATAAAGCAATACTGAAGTGTGGATGGACTCCATTTTCACTTCTGCCCTTTCCAATGTGCCACACAAAATTATCTTCAAAACCTTTAAATGAGCACTGCTTCTGTCATGACACCCACAGAAAAACTATTTGTGATTATTTCTCATTGTATCACTGCTCAATTCCATGAACGTCTTTTGAGCATGCTAATCAACTTGTAAGAGCATTATGCAGCTAATCCTAATTACTCTATGTTAGCTGCCTGCTTAAATTCTTTTAATCCAAACACAAATAATTTTATATTGGATTAGACGGTCACATTTTTCTCTTGATGGCAGATCACCCAGCAGACAAGGCAATAGTGCTTGCTAACGTTTTTGCAATCCAGATAGCCACTGCTTCTTACTTACCACTCCTCTCTTTTAGGTAGTTTAGCAGTAAGTGTTCATGCTTGCTTTATCTGATTGCCCTTGAATGTTTTGCATAATTGTGTAGATTCCTGTCTCTCTGCATCTATTACAGCTCCTAGTTTAATACTTGTGGTCGTCTGGGCTATAGGCAGTCAACTCTATTCATGTTGCATTAGCAAATGTAGTGTAAGTCGCAGAGCCACTGAGCAAGTCAGACAGTAATACTGGTGTGATTTATGTTGTAGGAGAACCGTGCCCAGAGAATGGCAGAAGCCCAGGCTCGGTGTCTACACACCACAGTTCTCCAAGAAGCGACTATGCTACTTACGCTAACAGCAATCACGCTGTCTCTAGTAGCAACGCTACTCCCCCCGAGGGCTTCACTTCTCACAGCCTGCAAACCAGTGACGTTGTGATCCACCGCAAGGAGAATGAAGGCTTTGGCTTTGTTATCATCAGTTCCCTGAACAGACCCGAATCTGGGTCCACAATAAGTAAGTAAAATCACATTTTTCAGATTATATTTTTCCAAGTTCACCCCTAATGAAAAAAAATAATTAAAACCTGGCACCTGCTAATTAATCACTGCAGAGATTAAAGCTAAAGGGACTCTGAAGGTTGCTTCCAGCAGCACCATTTGTCTGTTTTTCCTTGGACAAAACCAAAAGTCACTATGGCCTCCGAGGTTCTGTGCTTCACACACTCATTTGGCTGTCAGAGTACAACAGGATTCACTCACAGTGTAGGTTTCCTCTGTTCCTATATCCCAAAGAGACACTCTGCAAGTAACCACCAGGGTTATGAGAATTAACTATTCCTTCTACATGCAATTGAACAATTTATTTTTTTTTTAAACAAGATGAAGTTCAGGAACTTGAAATAAAAGCTGAGATCAGTTGTGCAGTTAGGGCACTGCAGAAATAACTGGAAAATGTGAAAACTGGTTAGACAGAGTTCCAGGGGGGTTGAATTTTTAATTAGCTGGACTATACATAGTATAAAAATTATGACTGAGTATAGGGAGATGGTGAATAGAGTGGCAGGATCTGCCCTTAATTATTGTAGTTCACTTTCTGTCCAGAAAACTAATGTTTGCTGGGGCCCAACTTTACTGCTTTAATATCGGTATGTGGTGCCATTTGCGATATCCTAGGTGCCTCTAGGGAGAGGTTGGCCAGATGAGACATAGGACCTAAAGGAGACTCAGACCTTTCAGCAGTGGCAGATACAGGCACAGGGGTGCCCTTGGGGGTTTCACATGGCATTTAACCAACTGTGAGCTCAGCCCCTTGGAAGGAGGAAGCATAAAAGGCTTTATGTTGAGAGCCATCCACATCTCCCACCAAATCCATCCACAATTGTGAATGCTAACCACAGCTGAAAAACCAAGACAAGTGAGAACATTTGTCATTTTGCAAGTTGCAGTCTAATGCAGTCCTTTCCATGCATTCAAAACATGTTTTGAAGGAACTGTTCTTTTGCCCAAAACTGCTTCCCGAGGAAATAAAAAAACAATTTCAACTTTTAGGGCCAAACTTCACTCTTCTAAACTCATAACAGAAAAGCAACTAAGAGAGTATTGGGAAAGCTATATTTCACAATAGCAAATTATCTCAGAAAACTTCTTTGCAGCATTTCGTGATCATGCAGTTTCATATTGCCTCAGATGAATTTTAAAATTCCATGATTGCCAGAATTAATATTGTAACAAAACCATGGATAATTAGCCTCTTGGGACTCTGATTTTTCACTTTATTGAATATAACAGCCAACTGGAAGTTCTTTGCAGAAGATCGGACAGGAAAAAAAATTAATCCATAGAGGACATTGAGAAACATGCATATTAATCAGTTAAGTCAGTCATGAATTTTTCAAGAAAATTATTTCACAGATAGGGTTTGTGGTTGGGGGAGATGGAGAGGGAAGGAAGAGACGAAGAGAAAGAGAAAATGCCCAAGCAACCAAAAGTCCTGTGGCTGGAGTATTCTGCTGAGGACAACAGACCCAGGTTCAAGATCCTGCTTTGCCTCCTACTCTCCAACATGTTCTTGAGGTACTTTTCTTTCTCCTCAAGGAACTACAGAGGTAGCCACTGTTGAACACCTCCAATAGTAAATGAAAATGACAGTCTGCCATAGAAGTGACAAGCGAATTTATTCAAATAATAACTGTATTGAATTTTAGTGATCCCAAAGAGCACCCAAATCCTAAGTTTAGAAGAAACAGCAATGAACCAAAAAATGACATTTGTGTAGACAGTGACAGAACAGAGAAGAAATTATCCTTTGTATGTGAATTCTGTTCCAAAAATGTAGTAGAAAAATAAGCTGAAAATTACCTACTCTGTCATCAGTAATAAAAACAGGCTAAAAATCATTGGTTATTTGTAGTTTAAGGGAGGTTCATTTTCTCCACTCAATATTTCAGTGAAGTAATTTGTATATTAACAGAAGTGTAGCCATTAGACTGAGGAAAAATTATTATCCCTCTTTACTCAGCACTCATTAGGCCCATCTAGAATACAGCATCCAAGTTTTGGGCCCTTTGGTAGAAGACAGAACAGAAGACTTCAGCAGCAAACACTGAGACTTCCTGAGGTCCCTTCCAGCCTGAAATAACCTGAAATCCTTTAACTAAAGGGGTGGAAAGCATATTAACAGTAGGAAATTATCGACTGGATGTAGGAGGTGTAACGTCCAAAATACAGTTTACATCATCATTCTGTGATTCTGTGATTCTGTGATTCTGTGACCAGTATCGAAATACGGATCTGCATGGCACCATGTCAAGCACCTTGGTAGTTACTCACTTCTCATAGCAGTAGTATCTTCATTTGGTGAGATGTAGTGCTATACTGGAACTAGATGATCTTTAAGGTCCCTTCCAACCCAAACCATTCTATGGTTCTATGATATTTCCAATGTTTCTGGTTTTGGAGACAGTACGCTTGTTGCCAGCTCATGCATCCCCATGTGGCACAGAGTGATGCTGTGCAGATATACCCTACACATATGCAGTTAACGGTTGTGTTATAGTTGCAAGGCAACTCTGAAAGAATAAAAATGGGCAGAATAGGTCAGAAAAGGGAGTATTTTGTAGTGCCAGACACTACTATGAATAGCATAGCCTAAGAAGTCATCTCACTGGGAGCATCTTCAAGTTAAGGTGAAGAAGAGTTCCCTTTATTTAAAATGCTTATTTTGTTACCTCTATTCCCCTCTACTTTCTTGTAAAAGCAAAAGACTTGAATTGGAAGTGTGTCATCATTGCTTTTACTCGAGAAGGCAATTAATCGCACACTGAAAGTATTTTCTTCTTTCTTGAAGTGACACTTATAAACTACTTTTTACAATATAACAACTTATAACAGCTCTTGCTCAGTACAGGAGCATGAACCTTGTGTCACTAGGCGCTTGTGATTCAAGCACTGTTAAAATTGAGGTAGTCATTCAAATGGAGTTGCTACTAGTCTCAGAGCTGCTGGTTCATGGGTTTGCTGCTTTGCAGCTTTGCAGCTGGCCCATAGCTCAAAGGGTTTCACAAAAGCTCGCCCTCTGGGTCTTTGCTGGAGGAATTAAAACCAGCTCTGGCTGTGAAGCTGTAGGACCACCCCATGAAGTCAGAGGAGTAGTGCTCCAGCCGGTCTCATATCCCTTTTCCACTCTCTGTGGTGGGGTGTGCGCAGAGCTGCTCCCACTTAACTTGTTAGGAGTGCTTCACGCTCCCTCCGACCTAGAAAAGAGCCACCAAAGGCTTGGGAGCTCCCAGAATTGATTATGTCATTCTTGTTCCAAGGCTTAAGGTCTGGGTCAACTTTTCTCTCAACATGCTTTGCAAGGGGTTCATCATCGCTGTTGGTTCACAGACCTGCCTTTGCCTTGCAGAAATTTTCAAAACACTAACAGCATTTTTTTTCACCCTTGGTACTGCTACAGAGTGAGGGCAGACTACAGACATAATTAGAAATAGACTATTTTTTACATTTTGTGGTAGGCAGCATGTTAGTAGCTGTCATTTCAATAAATTACTATCAATTAGTTAGGAGGCAGCCTGTAGATCTGGATGTAATTTCGACTTACTGGCACTTGCTTAAACATCCAGTTCTTGTGACGTGTTTCTTTTCCGGTGTTCTATAAAGGTGGAAATTTTGTTTCCCCTTTGTCAAAGCATTGCTTGGGATGTTCTCTAATCCAGCGCAGGGGATTATCTTGCACCAAACTACAGTTCTGACATGGGACAGATCAGGAATGGAAAACGAGTGACAAGGATTGAATGAAGAGATTTCACAGGGCAAAGCAGGGACGTAGAAAAGGTCAGCCATGCTTCAAAATTGTATCAGTAAAAGAAGATAAAGTGTATAAATAAAGAAACATGTTTGAGTGGAACATCCAGGAGCAAGTCATTTTGGCGAGTGCAGAACCTAGAGGATCTTAGAATGCTAGGAGATTAAAAAAAGAAAATTCACCTATCCAGGCTCCTGACCTGTTCCTAATAAAAGGATCAACTTCCACTGCCCCTAAAACATATTACCATGCTTTTCCCCAGAACCTGTCCCAACGTTAAAGGGTGCTTTGGCTCTCATCCCTTCTCCAGATAGGCCACCTCAATTTGTCCTTACTCTGCACTTTCTTTTGCTATGCAGGCTACACATAGGTTATCAAAATTTTGTCATCTCCAGTGGCATTATTTTTAAAGGAGTCAGTGTTGCAATCATAGCTGAATGCTTGGAAGCTGCAAAATCTAGTTTTTCACTTTTAGTTTGGGGTGGATCTGGACTGGTTCAGTGGCAAAGATAAGTGGCTAAACTGAGCAAAATACAGCCTGTTTCTCAAGCTCCCCCAGTAAAATTACTTGCAGCTTGTGGTTCTGCAAGGAAGGGCTCCTCCTGGGGCCGTCCCCTTCAAGTCCCCAACGTCCTGCAGCAATGCGTGAGGTTGTGGAGGTGCAGCTGCACCTAGGGTGGCATTGCCTCATGCATTACTGAGTGTCATGTTACAGCTAAAATACTGAAACTGGATTCATTGACCTACCTGTTGCATTACGTTTAGGATAATAATCAAAATATATGTACTCTGTGGTAAAATTCCATTCTCGTGGAGGTTTTTAGGGTATCAAGATAAGTTTGCTATCTGCATTCCATGGAAAAGCACTTGTAGCAAGCTGGAAATGTCCAAAATGAGATTTCTGGATCAATTTGTCTCACAGCTTTATGGAGCACACTTGTCCCTGCCAACTTCATATCTTCCTGCTGCTCTTACTTCATGTGTTTGGGATACAGCTTTCTCTAAGAGAAGAACCGATGATGCCCTGTAAATCTCATAACATCCTTATTTCTGTAGAAAGAAACCATGTGTTGTAAACAGGTCTCGTTAACTGGCAACTTCCAGTGAAATTCCAAAATTGGCAATATTTTAATGATTTTTACTGTAGCAGGTACTGTCAATTAGCACAATTATAAAGTGTAAACAAACTGAAATTACAAGCATAATCAATAAACAATTTTTTAAGAATTAAGGGCAAAAGATTGTGCATGCTTGTAATTATCTTCCTTCTGTTTAGCAAAAGAAGCGTTGTAGATTTAATTTGCTCCTACACTGCATATGCCCATGACTGCTGCATTTTCAAAACATGATAAAAAAGAGTCTAATGAAAGAAGTTTCTCTCATTTCTCAAACCATGCAGTCTTAACTAAAAACTATGAATCTGAGATAAGCCTCTACTGACTGCAGAAAGCAGCATTCTGAAATAAATCCCATTCAGCTCCAGTTTCTTTGAACTCCTTGCAGTTTGGAGATAAAAAACCAGCTTAGTGATCAGTGATAACTGTGATCTGAGACAGTTATTTGTGCTGCAATTTCAACTACGCTCCCTCCTGGGTAAGAAGGTGCCTGGGAACACAATTTTCTGTGACCAATCTGCAAATGCTAAAGAAAAAAAGAGCTCTAGAAATTTGGATGTCCATCCACCCCATTTGGGGGGTCTTTGGAGCAGAGCAGTGAAAACCCACCTGCAGTGTGAGTCCTCTCTGGAAGATACTTGTCACTTGTGGGCAAAGGATCTGGTTTCTCATTTCTGCTTGGCTTTGAGATTCAGGTTTGAGCTGTTCTTCTGCCTCTTCTGGTACAAAAACACACCTTCTAAGGTTAACTGACAGTATAATTGGGAGGTAAAAATAAATCGTTACAAGGTTAGCTTTTCAAATCAATATCTGCAATTAATAATGATGAAATAAGGGAAAGATGTTTTTTATGTCACTGAAAATACATTGCTGCAGTTTGCAGGCATGAATTACTCAATTGGCTATTTGATATTTTTGGAGAATAAAGCATGGAGGATCTTAGCCACGTCATTCCCCTCTCTAGGCAGCTTCTGTCCTCCAGCATGTTCCTGAATAGGTCATTTGGACCTAGTGGGGCTGCTCTTCTGTTTTCTAAGAACAAACTCTGACGCTTTTCTTAGCACAAACCTGGGAAGGTAATCAAGGTTTTTCTAATAATTCCACAGGGCCCATTTTGCTTGCAGGAGGAGCCTGAATTAAGGTGCCAAAGTTCCATTAATTTATTCTTAGATCTTCAGATTTCTAAGTTACATAAAAGGCTTCCCACCTAGCTTCTTATTCCGGTGACAAAATCATGCTATGCAAGTTAATATGCTCCATATTGGCACACGACGGGATGTTTCAATTCGTAGGTTCATTAACCTTATAAACAAAAGGTATTATTGTCATCTGCAACTATGCAGCATGCCATAGAATTCTATTTTCCAAATGAGTGTTACATAAAATAGCCCATCAGTTTCAGGAAAATTTTTCATCTTGATTCCAATATTGGTCCTGACAGAAAGTCCACCATACCCAAGCTTCACAAATTTTAGAATATTCAGTAACAATGAAATTACATAAGTTTACCTTTAATATATTCTCCCAATTAAAATCTGACATGCTGGAGCCTGCTGGTTGAATGAAAACTCTTGCACCTTTTGAGAATTGAGTATATAATAAATATTCATATGCTCAGCTGTATAACATCGAAAAGGACAGCTGGCTCAGGAAGGTTCATTTGCTTGGTTTACTGTCTATATCCGTTAACATTAGAAAAGATTGCAAGAATTTATCTGCCACAGGGTTTAATAGATAAAGTAGGGGTTTGATTTTTTTTCCTTTAAATGATAATTTTTGACATTTAGCTACTACATAGGGAAAAAACTTTCTACAAAATACAGTCTCAATAGTTATGAATACATATTTTTAAAAAGCCTCTTGATGTAAACCAGAAAAGCATTATTTGTTGGTAACATCTTCTTAGAATCAGCTATTTCCAGCACATGGGTCTCCCAAGTGAGGAGAAATCATTTTTATTTCCGCAAAGCAAGAGGCTGATGGAAATATAACAGTGTTAGAAGCAGTATCTGTATCCAGCAACTACTCTGGGTTTGTTTACAGTTGACCCAAGCATATGGACCCTCACATGTAAAGCCACAGAATTTACTCTTTCTTTTCTGTGACAAGAAGTTGTGGGAAGGTTGTTAATTTCGACCATGGAGAGTAAAAGTGGGTGATTTTGTCTAATTAAAATATTAATATAGAGAAAAATGTGAATTTGTAGTTATCAGTAAGTTACTGAAAGCAGAACCTACTCATTTTCTAAAAAAAAAAACAAAGGTCTTTTAAATCATTTTGCCTCTTAATTTTTAAATTTAAGTTCTCTTTTGATAATGAGCTTAGAGCTGATCACTGCACAATTAACAACATCAGCTGCTAGTGCCAGTGTTGGGTCAGTTAGTGTTCCTGACACAAATGCTGTAAATCTCTGAGAGAGATTTAAGGGGAGAGCTTGGTGGCTTCAAATATATTAGAAGCTTCGGCGCTCTCAGGATTCAAATCTCCCTGAAGTCACAAATTTTTCATAAAACATGTTGCATAAAAATTGGATCCCATCATAAGTTAGGAAATGCTTCTGTGGCATTGCTATTCTCAGGTTTTTATGGATCTAGGATTATGACTTCTGTCTTGGAAGGATTATGTTATCTTAAGGTAAGTATCCATACATATCACTCTTAAGTATCACAGTTTAGATGACTTGATAGCATTAGAGAAAAAAAATCTGTGTATCTGTTTTGAAGGACTATATGTTTCATATACATACAAACTGTGTCTCACTAATTTCCCATATTTTCAACAATTAAAAAAAATCTGTATAAATCCCTGTTTCCCATAATATTTTTTCCTTGCAGTCTCATCCATTGTGTGCCCTGAGAGAACTAAGGAATGAATTGTCCTACAATGGGCAGCTTGTTTACTGTGATCACTATTAGCACGAATAAAAGGATTCCTGAAAAGTAAACCACACCTAATTAATTTAGGTTATAGCCTGTTAATATTAAATGATGTTCAATTAATTCCGTGTTTTGAAATAAGTGGGTCAAATTCTCTGCAAAGTCTAATCTAGGCATGTGCTGCCACTGTTCAAAATGTACATATGTTTGGAGAACAGATTGTGGCAAATTCTTAAAAGAGGTGTGAATAGATCAGTAAAAATTTTTAAGGGCGAATGGAATCATTTACCACCAGCCAAGTGGTCTGGGACTTCCTTTAGAAGGTTCCATTATTAAATGCTCTGCTTAGATAAAAACAAAACACTGAAGATGCAATTTAAGAAGAGGTATGATGAGTTAACAAGGCCATAATCAAATGCCAAACATGGGAAGTTTCTTCCTGAGAAGAGACCTGTGCTGCTGGGAGAGATGGAAGAGCTGCGGAGCTCCGCACTGTCCCTGACAGTGGCCAGTGGAAGAGAGGATGGCACCTACAGCAGATGGAGACCTTCCCCAGGCACCTCCTCAGCTTTCACAACCACGACTTTCTGATTTAATCATTAGTGGATCCACCCCTGTGAGTTTGTCTAGTCCCTTTATGAATCCTGTCATTTTTCTGGCCCTCCAGAAGGTTGTCCCACCTTCTCTTCTCCAGGCTGCAGGCAGTGAGTTCCTGGACTAGTTTGACCAGTGACAGTTCTCTGTTTCTGATGGCCATGCTGTCTTTCCCTGAATCTTTGCTGTCTTGGTGCTATGATTTTTGAGTGGGGATACTGGAACTATCAGCAGTACTCAGATTTTGGGTGCACAGTAGTAACTAGCAATAGATTGTTTCATTTACTATTCTTTTTCTAAATCTTAAAACTATACTGGTTTACTAAGTTAATGTTTTTACGGACATATGCGCACTTATTTCAAGATCTCCTAATTAATTTAGGACCCATCCCTGCTTAAGCTTAGGCACGTTTATTTTTTTCCCCATGTACATCATCTTGCATTTCTCTTTGTGAGATCTTGTCTGCCACTTCACTCAGCCCACTCAGTACCGACAGTTTTACAGTTCTTCCACGCCTGTTTTAGATGTGACCATTCTGAATGATAAAAATTATCCTTTATGGAAATTCACAATTCATTTCTACCTTTGTTCCTTAGCTTTTACCTAATTAATCCCCTATGAGAATATCTCCTTATCCCTTCACAGTAAGTATTTCACCACCAAAGGCTCTTAAAAATTAAGTTTTTAACATATTCTAATATGTTCATATTTTCATTAACAATCTGCGTATCAGATAACCTGCATCCCTTAGAAATACTCATGCTTTAAATAATTCCTTAAATAAATCCTCTCCTGCCAAGGCAGCAGCAGGGACCATGGTGGGCAGGATATTGTGCCTTAGGAGGAGACTCAGGCAGAGCTCCAATGGGAAGAGCAAGCAGAGACCATAAACTCCTCAGGATATTACTGGGAGAGAAGGAGACGGGTAAACTCCTTGTATGATCTAGAAATGCACAGAAACCAGCTTCTGCTAAATAGCTGTGAGTTTCACTAGTAATTCACTGGATTTGCCCATAAAACCCTGATATAGCATACTATTGCTCTCCTCTGCAGACTCTGATAGAGATTCAGGTGGCTTCTTCAAAAGGCTTCCTCACCCCACTCTGCAGCAAGATCGTGACAACACATCACACTAATACAACCTCAGAAAAGGAGCATGAAATCCTCAGAAACCAAAGCGCAGTAGAAAAGGTCCCTTGACAGACACGAGCTTTGTTCTGAAGGTCACCTACTGTTGCTCCTTTCATAGCACGGCAGGACGAAGGGAGTGCAGTGATACCAAAACATTCAGAGGAGATACCTTTATGGGGAAGGTAAAGGCCATTAGACTTAACAGGAAGAAAAAAGGAATACAGAGTTCCTTCTCTTTCTCACTCTCTTCTCTTTTCTGAGGATTTGGAGCAGAATTGTACTCTCATGGCTCTCCCACCCCGACCTTTGATTTTAGCAGACATCTCAAACGTGCAGACATCAGCTGTCTTTACTTGTCAGGCACAAGAAGTCCAACAAAAGTTGCTCTGGCAAATTAATAGGATTTCCCACCTGCCCTCCTAGCCCCCTCACTACTCAAATGTCTCTACTGAATTATTTAGGATAGCAAAAACATCTTCTTTAGGGTTGGCAGCCCAGCCATAATACTTCCCTTTCTTTCTCCCTACTAAATTTCTTTTTTTTTTTCATATAAGGCAGACAGATTTTCAGATCTCCACTGATGTATAGTACAGACATGGTAATTTCAGACAGATCTTTTATTACATATACCAGAAACAGTCATGCTTTAGTCTTAGCTTAAATTATTCTTGGTGATGCTTTAAGAGTTGATTTGATGCGAAAGGCTCTGCGTGAATGCAAACTGTTTCAATGCCAAGTTACTCTTTTAGTTGTTCACTTACTGATATGCATGCGTGGCAGCTATACATCTGCATTGAGGGCAAAACGAACCCAAGTTTTGTACAAAGTGTGGCTATTCATACTTAGTATATTTAAAACCGTAGAAGGGTTTAGACATTGTGACATAAATTAGGTGTTTATTTCCTAAAAAGCAAGACATTTGCGAATTATACTAGCTCTGTCTGTATTACTAAAGCCCTAATTTAATTTATATTCTTGCCTGAACTATAGGGATACAGAAGCATGCAGTTTGATTACAGCTTGCGCTTCAGAGTATTCACTTCCATTTTTATTTCTCAGAAAATTAATTTTTAACACTGAAAACAACACTTGTGTCCATACTAGAAACAAAAGTCACTCTGAGGTATGTGTATTGTGACTTTGCATGAAATGTGCAGTCTGTGCGTGTCACCATCACCTTCAGGGAATGTTTATCAGAGGGCTGAGAAATTTGTTCTGCAGTGATGGAGCACTCTGAATACATCTCTGCTTAGAGCTTTTTGTTATATGAGCGTTGATAGCCTAGATATTTCAAAAAAAAAGTTTGATCAAACATTTCTTTCCCATTTTCCAAGTAGATCATTGGAATTTTAAGGATTTATTAGTTTTGGAAAAAAAAGAAACACATCTGTTTCTAAACACCAGTTGCAGGTGGATAGTGAGGCTGAGCAGCTTTGTGCTGTTTGCCAAGGCTGAAGTGTGGGATTGGTGAGGGATACTCAGACACCATTAGGATATTAATAGAACATACATTCAAACTGAGTTCTAATAAACATATTTATGAGTAGTAGAGAGAAAGAAAAATAGCACGCTCTTTGGGGAGCCTAGATGGAGAAAAGAGCCAACTATAGTATGTGCATTTAGTTAAAAACAAGAGGAGACTCAGGAAGAAGCACTGTGAGAAAGATTAAGAGTAGTGTTTAGAAAATTCAATGGAAAATAAGGGAAAAGACAGAATAAAAGAGTGGATGGGGTACACAGAAAGGTGGAGAACCACAAAGAGCAAGAGGAGTGAAGTTGATCTGTAATGTTTTGAGAACAGAAGGGGGGTTCTATTTGATGTAGTAAACATGTCTGCGCACTCATAATTAACTGTACATTCGTGCTGGCGTGTATCTAATTAGAAAGCTGCACATTCAATAAATCTTCAGTATGATTTCTATTTATCAATTAACATATTGGAATGGAGGAGGAGAACAATTTAGTAAACCCTAGGCATTTTCAGTAATAACATCTATTTGTATATAAAATAAATCATGTTTGTAGTGCCTCTAATGCAACATACAAATAAAGAAATTCTGTAAACTAGGAGGCGGGCGGCAATTTATGACTACTGCTTATTGTGCAAATTTATCCCCTTCACTGTTTTAATGCCTTATTGTTCTCCTGATCTGTTTATTATCTTGTTACGTGCCAGGTTTGCAAACTAGCTAATCCATAAATGGATTTTGGACTTTATAAGTATAAGCCATGCACATATGCACATCTGAATTCTGAATTTTTGGTAAAATCTGTACTGTGTTAATGCAAATGCCATTGTGTAAGAATTTATATTCCTTTATGATTATACACAAGCTGTTTTTTAATTTATATTGAATTTTCTTCCAAATGACCTCATTTTCTTTCACTTCTGAACATCACCACTTGTTTCAACATATGTTAACTGTGGCTATTGTTCCTTGTCTAGCTGTACCCCATAAAATCGGGCGGATAATTGATGGAAGTCCTGCGGATCGCTGTGCAAAACTTAAAGTTGGAGACCGGATCTTAGCTGTGAATGGCCAGTCTATTATTAACATGCCTCATGCAGATATTGTGAAGCTAATTAAAGATGCAGGTCTCAGTGTAACTCTTCGCATCATTCCTCAGGAGGGTAAGTCAATGGCCCTTAAAAACAGGAAGAAAATTTTAAGTAGCCTCCAATTAGCTTGAATTATGTCACCGCTTGAAAGAACATCTTTTGTTTCACTTTCTCAGCTGTAACGTACAGCACACCAAAATTACAGCCTTAGAGCCAGCTCGAATAATATCTGAATTCTTGAAAAGGTTTCTAGTTATGAAAAGGATATTTAAAACAAAACGGGAGAAAAAAACAAACTGGGAGAAACCGGAGAGAGAGCTGAGTACTGGAGAGTCAGTGTTAATGTCTTTTGGAAGAATTGTCTTCTACACAAGAGAGGCAGGATTTGAGTTTGTTCCCTTATATCCTGTTATAAACCAAAGTTTGGCAAAGTGACTCACAATGACTGCAATGGCTGTCACCAGGCATGTTCAGCTACGAGCTACCTATGACAAAAAGTGATGTGAGGGAAGAGTTTGGATTTGGTAGTTTCCTCCACATATATCACTATAAATGCACAAGGCAGGAAAGAACTTCACCCTAAATTATCTCATTTGTAGGGTAAGGATAAGGGGGCAGACTCATTATTCTGGTCATTACTCCACAGCTAATCAGTGAAGATCTTTTGATGTTGGTTTCATGGGTTTTGGGCTTGATTTCAAGGCTTTCTATGTTTAGTGATGTGCTGTACTGCTGTATTAATTGTACTGTATTAATGAGACTGTGACTTTATATCTCAGCAACAAATACCATTAGAGCTAGGAATGTCACACAGCAAGTAATGTAATTATTTAATGATCCATGCTCCAACTAGATGACCTTCACCTTCTGCTGCTGCATCTAGCAACAGGACAAGGAAATAGTCTGACACTGGCCATGGACTGCAACTGGGGGAATTTATCTACTTTGTTAAATGAATCCACTGAAGGGAAAACCACAAACATGCACAAGTTCAGAATTCACACCAAAGAGCTGCTATATAATCACTGGAGGTCAGTTTTGCAAGCATCTACAAGCCAGTACGATGCTGCATGCAGTCCATGAAGTTTATTTAGGCCTCCCTGGTACCCAGATTAATTCATATTGGCAAATTGTTAATAGTTCAGTGTTAGAGATGTATACCTTAAGTTAGAAAGCAAACCGAAGTGCACCTGAGATGAAGTGCTGCCAGATGATCTCGAGTGCTAGTGGTGACAAATGATTTGTGCCCAAGGCATGGCTTCTCTGTGTGACCGTGTGACTCTGGACACCTCATTTGCCTTCTGATATTAGCTTCCCAGCTTATAAAATTAGGAAAAAATCTAATACCTCTGTAATGTACTTTCAAGTGAAAAATACCATATAAATGCAAAGCAGTTTTAGAAGCGGCTTATGATTTAACTAGTTCATCCATAGCTATGAGAGTAATGCAGAAATGAGGGATAACATTCCCAATCTTTATTTTTGAAACTTTGCAGTACAAACAAGACTCACAGATGCAAAATGAGCAATTAGAGCCTTAAGCATAGTAATTACACAGACAAGTATTGCTTATGCCTGCATGAGGACTGTTTTAAGTGCAATATACAAGCTTTTTTGACAATTAAGCCTAAATTGAAAAGATTTTTAATAAAGGAACCAAAATTTTTAAAATAATTATGAGCATAAATTAGAAAAGTAGAGAGCCATTAGAAATTGTCTGCACAAGGGGACAAACTTACATGTTAAAAAATAAAAAATAAAATAATTTAAAATTCAAACTAGATTCAAATATAAAACTGGGCAAGATCTGGATCATGGATAGCTGTTGCTGTTAGGGATGCTCAGCCCAAGGCATGTCCATTCTGGATGCTTTGCACCAAGCCTTCGTACCCTGGCCTCACTCATTCTGTTGCAAGCAAGAATAAAAAAATATAATGTGCACCTTTGCTGTTGATAGTGCATGAGCAGGGCATCTCATCCTCATACCTCTGCAGGGCTCTGTCCACTTGTGGGTGGAGTCTCTCTCATTTACGCTTCTTAATGGGTAAATGATGAGCAACATAACTGTGCCAGTTATGAGAAATATATTCGATATGAGCTCAGTGCCAACTGCATCTTCCCCAAGTACAGCAGGAAACCTGCAGGAAGCCTGGCATCCTTTATGTGTAATAAAGCCATGAGGCCACATTTCCTACCCCAGCCTTTCTGTCTTTTTGAATTTTATGTTGTTTGGAAATAAGAATTCTGGTTTTCTGCAGTGTTCCTATGTGAAACCCTAGTCATTTGGCACAATACAGTGAAATAAAACATCAGTTTAGCTGGCTAGTCAGAATTTACTGAGGTTGGGTTTACTGTTCACAGTCCCCAAAGATTTTGAAATGATAGGAAACTCTTGTTGAGCTCAAAGGCAGCGGGGGCTAACGCAAGCACAGCAGTGTTTTGGCTTTTGAGGCAACAGTCCGTCATCCCGTAACAGTGGTGAAAGCAATAAAGTCATTCATTCTCTCAAAATGAAAAGTTTTTAAATATCAGTATTCCTAGGGTTTAAAAGAAAACATGAAACACGGAAGCCATTTGCCTTGATCAATTGGATTTTAAATAATGGAGGTGTCAACTGGAGTTATAGAAGTGACAAAGATCTCAGATCCACAGACTATCAAGAGAAGCACATTAGGTTCAGACGTCTTAAAATCTAATTATAGCCCAAGACAGTAAAAGCCACAAAGCATAAATTTTCAGAGGTAGCATAGGACCAAAAATGGTGATTGCCTACCTTTGCCCTTTATTAAATGCCGCGTTGTGACAGATCTTTAATCTCCAGCTTCCCATTACGCAGAGCTGAACAGCCCGGCCTCAGCGCCCAGCTCGGAGAAGCAGAGCCCGGCAGCCCAGCAGCACAGCCCAGCCGCCCAGCAGCACAGCCCGGCCACGCAGCAGCACAGCCCCGCTGCCCAGCACAGCCCCGCCGCCCAGCACAGCCCCGCCGCCCAGCAGAGTCCCCTGGCACAGCAGAGCCCCGGTGCCCAGCACAGCCCCGGCACCCAGCCACCACCTCCACAGCCCCTCCAGCTCCAGGGACATGAAAACAGGTAAGAGCAGCACCTCCAGCCTCTGCCTCCTGCGCTGACCATGGGACACCATTGTGCTGGGTCTTGGTGCAGTTTCCAGTGGCTGTGAGCCATCGCTTGTGGGGCTCCCGCACCCCACGGTCTCGTGACTGCCCTCACAGAGCATGCACTGGGCATGCCAGGGTGATCTGTAAGTCTTGTTCAGGTACAAAATGCATTCTTCTGAACAAGGGTCTAGCCAGCCTTCCTCAAATGTCCATCAGGATCTTGTGTTTGCCAAGGAACCGGACGTATTCCTTCCTAACATACTACTTTCTTCTATCACTACATCCTACAAAATACGGGTGTATCAGTAGCTGATCATGAGGTGGCCTTTTTTTTTTTCATTATCTTTCGTGTCCTTTTTTTTTCATTATCTTCCGTGTCCTTTTTTTTTCATCTGTTAGGTTTCTGGAGTCGCAAGATATTTTTATAACAGGTTTTATCTGTGTTGTATCATTTTTCCAGACAATTTCTCATGTGTAGTTTATGCAAATGCATTGACAAATTTATCTGTGATGGAAATTAAATGTAAGGGGATAGAAATTTTGTGACCAGCTGTATTAAAAGCTTTATATATTAAAAGCATACTCAGGCTGAGGGATGATACAACTTTCTGTGATCTTAAATCAACACTATTTAGTCTTTGGATTAATTTTTGACACGTTAAATGAGGCTGATTACACTGACTGTCTTTATGCTAATGTTCAGTAACCAACATCCCTCATCAAGATCCTCTTCCCCGCATAGCTGATGGTGGTAAAGGAATTGTAACTTTTTGCTTCTGGAGATACTTGAGTTCAGCTGTGATTTAGATGCTATGCCCTCTAATTCTCCTTGCTTAACAGCTGTAACACTGCCCAAAATTACTTTCTCTCAATTAGTCACACTTGGCAAATATCTTTGCCTTATATTTCATTGAATACTTTTTCTAAAAGTGTTCACCTCCTAGAAGATGCATGTTTCTGACAAAATCCAATGCAAAGCTTTCACAAAAGTCTCTCTGCATAGTTGTAAGTCAGTATTAAGTGTTTGTTGAATTGGCAATTTTCAGAGGAGAACAGTAAGCTATATTAATTAAAGTTCAAACCAAAATTCAGTAATATTTTACTGAGAAGCATAAGCTATAATTGGTCATGTCAACATTTACATATTCATCAAAAATTACAGTGCCTCCAACTATAAATAAAAGCATCATCTTCTGGGATACAGTTGTAGTCACATATTGGGAACCTGCCTAAGGATGACTCTTATTCCAGAAAGAGGTCCACTATTGCTAGTGTGTATAGTATCCTTTTTCACTAGATTTTATAAGTCATAATACCACTTGTTTATATAGCCACATATATTGTTTCTGTATCAAACTCAAAATACCATAAAATATTTAAACCTCTTAGGAATGCTAACTAGTTTTACTTCCGGTATTAATAAGGCTGAGCGTCACAGTAAGAAGACTGCAATTAAGAAGACTGCATGTATACATTGCAGGTCTTATTATAGATGCCATGTAGAGGTTTTAAAAGACCATGTGGCAGTCAGCTATTTTTGTCTTCTCAGAAAAGTCAAATGGAAATAGTTCTGAAATTTTCGTGCTTGGTTAGACATTTAGCTAATTAAATCTAGTGCGTAGGAAGATTTGCCATAATGTTACTGTAACTGTACTAATGAAGTAATGAAGTTTTGAAACAGATCATATTTTGAAGTGCTTGGATTACTTAGATTATCTTTTAATAGATAATATCATAAAAAACAATGTTCTCATTTATTCCGAATGTAATTTTTTTTAATCAGTAAGTACATTTCAAAATCCTTTTCATCATGTATATGTGTCCATGTATCTGTATGTGCACGTGTACATACATGGTCACTTGGTCAATCGAAAAATTCCAGACCATTATTAAAGCAGAGCTTGAAATTTATATTTCCTGTATAGGAAAAAAATATTTCCTTCGGTACCGAGGAGAGAGTGTAAAAATGTCCACTATGTGAAGATTTTTGTTAAATCTAACTCAAACCACTATCACAGAATTACCTTGCTAAAAAGCTTCCTGTCTTCCTTTGTGCCCATTTAGCACATTACTCAGCGGAGGTACGGAGGTTTGTAGTAAGAAATATTCCTTACTTCACCCTGAAGTGTGGAATGCCTTTATGTGCTGATTTCCGTGTGGTAAGGGAGCCACTCATTCCCACCTGAGTAAATTAATTACCTCGTTGCTGTACTACAGAAAGTCACATTTTCTTTGAAATATTAGGACTCATCTTCTAACCAGTCACCAATTAAAGCAATATTTTATTTGCTATTAATTCCTCATTAACCAAATTTGTTTTCCTTTCACCCAGTTGCTTCTGTGGATAACTACTGATATAACCAGCCATGGGCTTGTAGCTAGATGGTATTATAGGGAGTCTGCAATAATAATAATAATAATAAATGCTATATTAACAGATATTAACAGATATTATATCAAAGAAGCCATTTCATTTAAAAAAAAAAACAGCTAGTACAAAGAATTTTATAATCCTAAGAAGCTCACAATAATAACAGTTTATGTCAGTGAAATAGAGGGGCTATAAATGTCTGCACTGATGTTTCGTTTACTCTATAGAAGTTTTAATTCTGGAAAAAAAGCACTTCATAAACTCAGTGGGTTGTTTTGTAGTGATTATTATGGGTATTTTCACTTGCAGATTCCTCTTCCACGTAGCCAAGGTAAGTGGGAATCAGGATGCTTTTCCCACTCCCGTCCCTCTGAGCCTAATCCCGATCTCACTGATATGAGCTGGAAAATTGCACAGTACGACCTGAGTGAAAATTGCTTATGTCCATGTTTCAGAAGCGCTGCTGGTTTTTGGATGCCTCAACTATTCACCTTCAAAAGTTTTGCTTCTCTGTCAAAATTAGTGTTATGAAATTTTGCAGTCAGGCAGTTTGCTTTCACTCGTCAGTATTGGCTGTAATCCATATTTGTAATGTTTTGCCACTTTCTGAAACAAAGTCATTTTGTCTTTCTCAGCTATAGGTCAGAAGTAAAAGCCAGACAAGATGTGAAACCTGATATCCGGCAACCTCCGTTTACAGACTACAGGCAATCCTCAACGGACTACCGACAGCCTCCCCTGGACTACCGGCATCCTCCGGTGATGGATTACCAACAGCCACCGCCTCTCGACTACAGGCAGCCGCCCTTGATAGATTACAGGCAGCATTCGCCCGACACCAGGCAGTACTCTCTGTCAGAGTACAGGCAGCCCCAGGTATGAACTGAAATGCTTCAAGCACTCCTAAACAGCAAGCATTAGGGTCTGTAGGGAGAGATCATAGAATCAATCATAGAATCATCGAATGGTTTGGGTTAGAAAGGACCTTAAAGACCATCTAGTTCCAACCCCCCTGCCATGGGCAGGGACACCCTCCACTAGCCCAGGTTGCTCAAAGCCTCATCCAGCCTGGCCTTGAACACCTCCAGGGATGGGGCATCCACAGCTTCCCTGGGCAACCTGTTCCAGTGGCTCACCACTGGATCATGTATATCAGTAAAAAAGATGACATTATAGAAGAAAAAGGCACCTTTATTGTTTTTATTCTGAGTTACTATTTCTCTGTAGAGGAAATTACTTCAAAACCATTAATATTAATGAAGAACTATGTTATCTGTCAAATAACACCATATTTATAATTGTGTGACTATAATGTTAAATAAATGCTATTTTTAAGGTACTGGAGATTTAAAACAAAAGTTCGAAAATAAGCTGTCTTTGCATCAGCAGGGGAATTATTTTATTCCTGGGAACATGATACAGACATCAAACAGTGGACGTACTTAGGTCAGACTCCAATTCTACAGCTCAGTTGAATATTAAGATTTTATCTAATCTGAATAAATAAATAGATAAATAGATGTGAATCCTGATGGATAAAATTACATTGCTGTTGGTAATAGTCTGGATCAGGAGAAACTAGTTTGCACAACTAGTTTCTTTGTCATCAGGCATGATCTTAAAAATTCAAAGAAATAAAGCTTAGGTGAAGAGTTATGTTACCTTGGACAAGACTCTGCTGATGATAAATATTTGCTGACAGCTGTTAAGGTTGATGATTTATCCCCAAGTTCAGACTTTCAAAAAAATCCTCCTTTCTCCTTAAATAATGCAGAAAAAACAGACATCAGAAAAATATGAAATAAGAAAATGTAAACTTCTGGACACTATATGCTGTAACCATATACGTATGGTTTCTATGTCCATATTTTCAAAACAAGACACATAAACTGTAACTATGAAAATATCCAAATGATTAAGTGGGATTCAGAGAACCCTCTGAAAATTGTATACATGTCAGTATCTAAATAGCGAATCCCTATCCCTACCCATATACCCTATAAGATGCTTCTTAGCATCTAAAGAGATGCTTAGGCTGCCTGTTTCTCACCATCTCCAGTTTAATTCTCTAACCGCTGGTCTACACAACCCGAGCTTGCTCTTGTTTTCTCTTGCTCCCATGGCTCTTGCACTCTTGGCTGCCGACGGATCAGAAGCAACAGAGCAAGTTCCCACCCAAACCCTTCTACAGGGCTGGTAGCTAGAAAAAAAAAACTGGAAAGATGAATCTCAGTCTCTGCAAGACACAGAAAGGGTGAAATTCATATCTTCCCATCTCCTCCTCAAGGCACATGTTTTAGCTGAAGTGACGAGAGTTGCTGTACTTTGTGACTCGCCGCAGTCCAGCCTGTTGACCATGTTAAGTTCTCCTGGGAATTCAGGAGGTGTCTCTCCTACTAATTTTTAAATGTGATGATGCTTATACAGGAACTGCCTGCTACCTCACTAGCCAAATGAGCACTTCTGCATAGACGTAAAGACTTATACTTTGAACCATGAAAGTACTGAGAGTGACTATGGAAACCATCTGGAGAGCTTTTGGTACCAGGCGAATTCTGGAAGATGCCCTCTCAGGGTGGCTTAGCTTAGGTGTTTACATTTTGCCCCTTTGTCTCTATTCAGAAATGGCTGAAGTCTGTCAGTGCAGAAGTATACTTGAAGTATACTGCTTCTCTCAACTGGATAGATGCACTTTTGAAGAGATGTATTGTGGAATAAATGTAAATGTATACCATGACATTCCTACGGTTAATTGTCTTTTATTTTATATTGTCTATACAGGACTTTGACTATTTCACTGTTGATTTGGAGAAAGGAGCCAAAGGTTTTGGGTTTAGTATTCGAGGAGGAAGGGAGTACAAAATGGATTTGTATGTGTTGAGGTTAGCAGAAGATGGGCCAGCAATAAGAAATGGAAGGATGAGGGTAAGTAAAATGCATTGTAATAATTTTTTTCTACATTTACATACATGTTTGGTGGTAGGGTCAAAGAGAAAGCAGTTTTTTCATCTCTGAACAGCTTTTAAAGAATCAATGCCTATTATCTCTTATAATATAAACTTGTTCAGTAGGAGTTCAAGAAATTAATTGAAACATACAGTAGGTCTGTGTAGTTTGTGGAATAAATGTATTACTTCTTGTTGATAATAGCTTTTTCCATGTTATACATTTTTCTCCTTATTCTTTCACTCATATAAAAGTAACTTAAAGATTTCTGACAAAAAGTTTGATGTTTCTTTGATAATAATATCACTATAATTAACAGTTATGTCTCTAATCACAAAAGCAAAGTGATACCTATGTGACACTTACTGGATAACTATGAAGCCTAAGATCTGATCTGTGTTATTTTACTAACTTAATCAAGTTGCACTCACAGTCTTTGCTAAGATTGTTTATTGATATTATTCAATCTTGTTTGCAGGGATCAGTTTTCACCATTTGTCTGCATAGGTCTTAGTGCATTTGAGTCCTGTATTGGTAGAAATCATAATAACACACAAATACTAAATCTACAAGCATTCACTTAAGAAATTCCATAACAAGAAAGTACATGTTCTGTGTAGAAAAAAATAATGTAATCAAAAATAGATGGTTTTAATCTGTCCAATTGTGCTAAAGATATAAGCTCATCAGGGATTGCTGATACCTTGCAGAATAGGGAGTGCACAGAACAGAGATGGAGAGAATATAGGTGAGAGAGACAATCAAGAGTCAAAATTTAAGAGCTGTTTATGTATCTAATTAGTGCAGCCTTGTTGAACCAGTATTTAATTATAAAGATGGGCAATGGAAATTGTGTTCTGTACAGTAGTAATAGCAGATTTTGTAAATGTCATGGTTGTTACACAGATTCTGTTTCATGCTCCTAACAATCTCATCAAGTTTGACTTCATACTGACAGAGCATTGTCATCAGTCTAAATACACAATCAGAGACTTTCTCTATATGACTCAGGAGTTTTAGTATACTTCAAATCACTCTTAATTTGCCCACTTTGTAGAACTGTAGAATTCAGTTAGTCCTCAGTCGTACCACGGAGTGCAAAGCCCTGGCCCCAGAAGCTTGCATAGGGGCGCAATGGTGTAAGTGGTCCCTGTGACGAGGAAGCCGTGGGGCAAGCAGGCAACTGGTAACTGAGAAATACTCCTGCTATATTTGTTGTGTGAAGATAGGTGAATTCATGCTGCAGCTAGAACTTTAATGTAAGAATATTTTCTCTGGTGAGTGTTTTCATTCTTTCTTTTACTGTAGCACTATCGTAGTTGCTCTTAATGAAAAGCCATAAGCAAGATGTATGTTAGCGACCATAATGTGATTAAAATTGGGGGAAAAGTTGTGCTTTTAATAAGCTCTGGAATCGCATGTTTGGAAACAAATGGCTAAGACTATAGAACAACAGAAAAACAATGCCTTTGGAGGAGGTTCATTTCAAATAATAATCTGTATTAGGCAGAAAAGTAACCTATTGAAATCTGTGAATCGCTTGAACAAACTAGAACCAGGGAATAAGCTTAGACTAAACACTCTGTGAATAGCCTAAATATTAAAAGCGTGCAACACAAATACACAGCCTTTTTCAATTTTGTTAGGAAAAGTCCTGTATCTTATAATGAAAATGGTAATGTATTTTCTAAAATAACTTAGTTTAAAGCTTTTTTGTTGATGTGGCCACAATACACAGCCAGGTGTTATTCTGACCAGATAGTTGTGACTGGGTTTTTTCTCCCCTTTAAAGCATAATTCTTTGGAATCAGTTTCGCCCACCAGTCTTGTCACTGAGTCTTGTGTTGTATTCTCCCGTTCAACAGCCATTTAACCTGACAGTCACAAATGGGTTTGCAACTTGCAAGACTTTTACTTCCAGTGACCTGTAAGTGATGGACAGCAGAAGCTCAAGAAACAGCTTCTTCAAAACAAAAATAGAAAAAACCAAAAAACAAACAAACAAAAAAAATTGCTGCAAATTGCTGAAAGAAATAAATAGGAAGCTGAGCAAAGGAAGCAGAGTTCTGTACCCATATCTCCTTTCCTAAATTTATGTCTGCTGTTAATAATGCAGGTTCATTCCTATTTCTTGGCTGGGACCAGCAGCCTGCCTGCTCCGGTTCCTTGTCTCTCTGTTCCAGAGGTGCATCTCTGTAACAAAATATGCAAAAATCTGTTCAGTGCTTCTTGCTTCACATACTATCGTCTTTAAAGATCAGATTCTCTGATCCTGGGCTTTTCAGCATGATCTCCATTATTGTTTTGCTTCCTGATTCCTCCTCCTTGAACATCCTTCTTTGATTTACCATGGAGCAGTTAACACAAGGTGCAGATCATGCTTATAGAAAGAAATAATGCATGTAACTCCACCATTATTCCCACTCACCAAGCCAAGAAAAGAAAACTTAAACCAGCTAAGCTGTTGAAAAAAAGGACATATAATGAAACATTGCCTGTAAAGCATTTAGATGTAGTAAGTAAATGTATTCCATGAATAATATTTTGTTGTCAGTCTAGTTATAGCCTGCAAAAGCCCTGAGAAAGGCACACTCATATTGATATAAATCTCCCTACTTTAGAGAAATAAATAAAAGAATTTAAATTACTTTAAAGTAACAGAGCTACATCTATACTAGTGGGTTTGAAAATTTGTATAATTGAAGCAATGCAATCTCTAACTGAAGACAGCTCCAGATAGGCAAGTCAAAGTCTGCATGTCGTACTCTTAATAGTGGGCCCTGCAAAACCGTACTGATGGGATGAGCCCAACAGCTATATTTCACTTGGACACCTGTTAACAAATCTGAAAGTCTATCATCACACATTCAAAAGATTCTGATGTCTAAATACATGTAAAAGTGTTATGCATTACAGATGCAGAGTATAAATTTAAAGAAATAAAGGCTGAGATTATAGGAAATCAGATGTAAATAAAGAACCAGTATGGAAGGTAAGTATGAAAGGAATATAATATATCAGTAACAGAAGCAAAGATAAATTGAACAAATAGACAATGATGAATCAACATGAAGAAAGTGACACCATAATCAGGGCATCCTTATGAGACTTTCAGTTTGACCTTCAGGCTTTTATGCACTCCAGTGAAGCTTGGGAGCAGATGAGAGAACAGATTCAAAGTGCAAGCACTGGAAATGATGGTCTAATGCTGGCCCTTCCAGAACTGTCTGGATTTGAAAAGATTGATGGAAGGGGGAAAAAGGTTTAATGAAGTTTACATCATATCACTATTTCCAATCAGAAGTCCTGGTCCTCCTTCCCACTGCGAGTGGCATGCTAGGCACTTTGTGGTTTCATTGGAAACAAATCCATTGAGGAACACTCCATTGTAGGATTACAAGATCTAAAACAGCCTTTAATTGCCCTCCGTGACTGATGGAGCATTCTACTTTGATTTTCTGTGGAATTGTTCTGGGAACCAGAAAGGTGGAAGACTAGTGAGTTGATGTCATACAGAGTTCATCAGTTTCTGCAGCACATTGCTTTTCTACCCAAGGATCCCTGTCTGCCAGCCTACATAGACACTGCACTACGTCTTAAGGTTTGACAAAATTATTCCCTTAAAGACAATTTTAAAACTTTCACAGCTTGTTACACTGTTCTTAGTTATGGCACTTTACATGCACTGAGGCTTTTATTTGGGCTCATAGATGCCACAGCAAAGGTTTACAGAACTTGAAACATGTGACTCAAAATAATTCCACTAAACTAAGTGAATTTTCACAAAGTGTAAGATACCTTACAAATTAGGAGCAACAAAGCAAAGTTTCATTAGATCTAAGGAAAAGATCTAAAAATTTATCTCCACTCTCCTTTCTTCTTCAAGATGAGAGGCTACCAGAAATAGAAGACTCTGTCCACACCATGGCAAAAAAAGGACTGAATAGGGCCAAGTCTGTGCTCAGTTAGACAAGGGTGTATTAAAAAGAAGCATAAGAAAAGTTTGAAGAATTATTAGTGCCTTTGATATCTTATCCCAAACTGGTAGAGGTCTGAGCATGTCGGACTCCATTTCTCAAGTAATCCTAACATCAGGGAAAAAAAAATTGAAATTAGTTGGCAATGACAATATTGAAAAATAAAGCTGCTAGGCCTATTTTCAGAGTAGGGCAAGAATATGGTGCACACACTACCAGTGTTAGTAATGTGGAGTTGAATCAGTCACCAGAGAGGAGGGATGTAACACAGCCAATGTGGAGCACAGTCCCCACAGACTTTGAAAATTCAAACATTACTGGCAACAATTTTACAGGTCTATTTAGATAAGGTTCACATTAACTCATATTTTATTCTTGTCTCATGTTGAGGACAAAGATCAGCAGAGCTCTGCCTGCAGATCTCTATCCCTTCCTGTCTTAGAGATGGAGAACTTCTGACTGCTCTCAGGAGAATTGTTAAGGATGGTCGTAGTATTTGCTAGACATGTGAGATATGATCAACAGATCTCTTATTGCCTTAAATGATATCTCCTGCAGTCAGCGTGTTTATTGAAACCAACGTCAAACAAAGAGCCTGTGGCTGAGAGCTTCAAAGATAGAGAGTATCTTGCACAAATGGGTTTAGTGAATGCAAAATTCATGAAGAATGAGGGTGAAATGTGCTTTTTTATACACAAAGTGCATCTCTGTCATTTTGTCACTTTGTGAGTTACATCCTTTTTTTCATATCTTCCACGGAAGTCATACTTCTCACCTCTGACATTCCTAGTTTCATTGTCTTGTCAACTCATTTTTCTCAGTCTACATACACCAGTTAGCCCTATATCTAGCTTCCACATATCTCCTAATACTACATTATTTTTCTCATTCTTTTGTAGATTTTTCTTACATATTTGTATAACAGGCATCTGAAATACAGTCACTGCAGAATTTTGTGTCTTTCATGCTTTGCAGTCTTCCTTTGACTCTTCAATCTTTTTTCCTTTTTATTGCTTTTCCTGGGGTCTGTGCACCTTTCTTTGCTTTGGTTGTGCACAGTTGGAGATAAAAACAGGCACAAGGGACGGGAAGCTCCTACAGTGTCAATTATGAGCTTCTGTGTTGTTGCACAGGAATCTGTGTGGCCTTGCTTGGTCTGTTTTAGCTTGCTGAGTGAGCAGCACAGTGAGACTCACAACAGTAACCAACCTATGCTGTGGACAGGGTCACAGCATTCTGCAAACTAGCACAATTTGTGTATTTCATCCTTTCCCATTATGACAGAGTTCACATCAACCTTATTTGTGGTTATTCAGGAAACTTCGTCCACCTATACCAAGAATTAATCCTAGAAAAAAGGGAGAATTCAGTATTGAAGAGCCAAGGGTCAAAAAAGGCAGGCAGACAAGAGGAGTCTGTCTCTTATTTGAAAGGAAACAGAACTCAAGATTCAAATCATAGAAGACATAAGTGTTACACTTGAAACCCACGTATGAGCATTCAACAGCGTTCAAAACTGACATTTCCTTCTTTGTAAGTTTTCTTCTGGTTTTCTTTCTGGTTTTCTCCTTCTGACAGCATGACTTGTGCATTCGTGTTTGCAGTAAGAGGGAAAGACCTCCTATGAAACAGATAACCTGATATTAAAGCCCGCTCTTGAGCCTTAGAAGACATAATTTTAAGTTTCCTTTGAGAAGCCTAAAGGCCAGGCTTCTAAAGAGTAGGGTGTCATGTAATGGTTGGCTATTACTAACTTGCCAGAAGAAATTAATTAGGATCAAGACTAACTCTTGAGGCTTCTCAAAGGAATAGGCAGTATGCAGGCAGCTATCTCTCTGGGCTCTGTAAATACTGTATAACAGTGGAGTTTAACAAGGGAATATAAACCTGTCTCCCTGGAGCAGGACACTCCTGAATGTCTCAAGTCAGGCACCCAGAAATCACTTGAGCTGTTCTAGGTTCAGTGGATAGACAGGCAGAGCTGAAAAGTAGGCAAAGTGTAGGGCAGCTTTAGTTAATTTTGTCCCTACAGTGTTTGAAAAGTCTTGTATACCACGCAAAATAGAAGTCTTTCTCTTTTTTGTTCATCACGGGTTTCTTCCATTTCAGCTTTCTTGATTGCTTATTGTTGCACACATTTAGCTTAGTGTTCATGTAGTCACTTTATCACTGTATCCGTTTTTAGCAGACCTCAATCTCTAGGTTTTTTAAAAGATCAAAGTTATTCATTTCCACTCTGAGGCTTCAACATAATACAGATTCCACAGACAGTTCTTTTAAGTCCACATCATCATTCTTTTTAATATGTATTTTTAGTAGCTGTTGTCTTGCATCTCAGAGACGACAAAATCCAAACAGAAATGGCTGAGCTGCTGTGTATACTGATTTGTGAGATTCTCGTTCCACAGCTAAATTTTGTACCAGAAATCACATGCAGTTCCTGTAGCTTCACATACAGGTACCTTAATCTAATCTCTATGATTCCACTCTCCACGCATTACTTACTATATTTCTTCAGTCCCTCCAGAACAAAACCTTCGCAGGGTTATCTCAGCTTTTTGTAGTCCTATTGGCAAAGGTAAAGGGTAAGTATGAAAAAGTACCAATCGTCCACGAACAGGACTGATTGTTTACTGTCAGAGACCATCCCATAGAAGTTCAAAAGGAAGAATTAGCGATTTCTTACTCTATAATAAATGGAAATCTTTAGGAGCATGTTGCAGTGCATACCCCACAATTTGCACTGGCTCCTTACTGGTACAGAGCCTCTCCTAGATTTCTGGTTAATGAAGAATGGGGCATCTGTTTGGGATGATCCATTGTTGATTAGCCCCATATTAAAGGGTTATTTCCTGCAGTCTGCAGTGGAATACACCTGAGGTTGCAGTCAGTAAGTACAGTAAGCAAGATAGCTCAGCTCAGCTTGACAGTGATTAGAGCAAAAAGTTTTAAAAATAGGAGGCAAGCTGTTGTCACACAGTAGAGATAGTAGATGACAGATATAGACATTTCTTTATCCAATCAAGAAAGCTGCAGTAAGGAAATGGGAAGAAGGCAAGAATGGCTTGATCAGTCATGACCTTCTTACAAACATTTAGAGCAATTGCTGTATGCAAAAAAACCCAAGGATCAGCCAGTATAATCCTTAATTTTTGCCACAGCAAACTTTGTATTCCTATTTTGGATCAGAAAAAAAGATTAAGACTTTGAGATATACTGCTGAGTGACATGTGTGAATCTCCAGGTCTTAAAAGGCAATGAAGCCCTATGTTCAGAATATTGGAGAAAAGTGAAAATTGCTGTTAGAAAGCCTCTTGCAAGTTTACTCTAGTCACAGCAAACATAAAGGTGGAAGGAGCAATGGTAGGTCCTAAAAGCCAAAAAAGTCTTCTGCAGGTGGTGTGCTGGAAGCAGTAGGGAGTCAGTTGTTGAGTGCTTGACATGAGTGAGAGCTTGAGAAGGCTGTCAGAAACCCCACTGAAAAGTCACTAATATTTAGATATAAAATACTGATGTTGTGCCCACACATAAGGGACAGTATACTCCAGGAGCATACAGTGCTCCTCCAGCCTCTGTTTGACTAAGGTCTTGTGCAAACCTCTGAAAGACAAATGCCTACAGAGTGATTCATGCCAGTTAAGTAGACAATCTTTTCTACATAAGTAGCACTTACTCTTAAAACCTGCAGCATACCTGGCTTACTTTATGTGGTAATATAAATCTTACCTTCATAGTAAGCATTCAGTGAATATCAACACTGTCATTACAATGGAGCACAAAGACAAAGATGTTCTTAGTCCCATACATTTATTCTGTGATTTGTGATCCATCTGAACAGTACAGGAAGATGTTAGCTGTGCTTTCCCACCAAATTGCATGTCCCTTTGGGGTAATCTCATTCACACGCCAATTCCCTACTACATATATCACTGTCCAGCCTCACTTGTAGTGAGACTAGGTGTGATTGATTTGAACTCCGGGACTTCAACTGGGATACTCGAGCATATGAGCTGTATGCCAGCCTGTGGCAAGAGGAGCTCAGTGTCGGGTTAGTGTAATTGGCAGAACTCAACGAAGAATGTATTGACACACAGACATAAACCTGATCAACATTCTTGTGTCTGCACAACAAAGAAATGCAAACTGAGGTCCTCAGGGATCCTGAATATATTTTGACAGTATAAAAGCTTAATAAATCAAGAGTGAATTAACTGTAGGTGAACTATTATTCAGCATTTCTCCAAAAAGCTATGTGTGTTTTTTAGAATGTTTTTGCAGAAAATTAAGGAGAAAGAATATTCCTCTCACACATGTAATTAACATCATTCATGTAAAAACGTACTCAATTTGACACATTCAAAGCATCCTTGTGACTTTATGCCTAATAGCAAAACCCTTCAAGATAGCTGTGAAAAAGAATGAGTTAATAATCTTGGTAAAAATGGTTTAGTATGAAATTTTAAGATGAAAATACTTACATGGCAGGCAGGCACAGCATTTAAATCTCTATTGTATGCAAGATTCATGAAGGTTTTAATGTCTAAAAAATTAATTAGCCCTAACTTAAAAAAATTAAGAAGAGTGCTAGAAAAAATGAACACACCACTCTGATAACTGAAACACTTCGCTCAGCAACAGGAAAAACAGAGGCAGCCTCTCTTCTGTGATTTCCCAAACCACAACAAGTAGAAACAAGTAGAAACTGGGAAAGAAGAGACCACCCATGGAGGTAAAAGGACACAGATACTAGACCCATTCCTATTGGGTCACCCAGCCCAGTATCCTCATTCCAACAAGGACAAGTAGAGGATGCTTAAGGCAGAAATATAGGACAAGTATGAACTGATTCTTCATTGGGTATAACATCTGAACCCCTGGCAATCAGCAGTTTACTGTTTTTTTTTAATGCTAGAATTTTCATATTTAGTAATTAGGACTATTTTTAACCATTTATTTGAATTTGCTCATGCTTTTGACATTCCTAATATACTACATCAATGGATTCCAAAACTAAATGCTTGCAGTTTGAAAAGAGCTCTTTTTTTTGTTTGTTTGTAGCTACAACATAATAACCTTATGATTGCCTCCTCATTCTCTGTATCATTCCTTATTCTATTGACCTGTATCAAATCCACCTTTTTCCCACTGAAGCTTACCAGTCTATTTCATCGTGCCCCATAAAGAAGCTGTTCTTTACCCCTGACCAGCCTCACTGGCCTCCTCCAAACCATTTCTCAATCCATCACATTCACTTGGAGGTGGAAGCACTGGAACCATCTGCAGTTCTCAAGATATTGGTGCTCCTAAATGACATAGTGATGGCTACTCCTTTATTCTCTGTTGTTTCCCTAACAGTTAATATTCTGTTTGCTTTTTTGACTGGGCTGACATTTTCAGCAAGCTAACCACAAAGACTGTGAGATCTGTCTCTTCAGGGGAGTGGTTAATTTCGAGTGATTGTGTGTGTAATTTTCCACATGTACTGTACTCGGCACCACCGAATTTCACCTGCTGCTTTAACACACAGTATTGTGCTATCTTTTTACAGCTTTTAGCTTTAAGTTTAGATTTTACAATCCCACATCATGTTGTATTGCTTGCAAATCTTATCACCCCAGTCTTCAACCTCTTCACCATGCCATTTACAAATATGCTGGATAAAATAATCACTATGGTAAGATCTTTTGATTGTGAAAATTGATCACTTATTTAAAGCATTTTTTTCCTGGAATTTAATCTCTGGCCTAGAAGACCCTATTCTTTCTCATCCCACAGCAGAGCCTTTACTGAAGGCTTTTCTGTTAAAAGCTTTCTGAAAATGTCAGTATACTAACCAGATCTCATTTATCTATATAGTCATTGAGAGCTCCAGTGACCTGTAAGAGATTTCTGAGGGATGGCTTCCCTCTACAATAGCCACACTGACCCTTCCCCACTATATCATCATCATCCATGTGCCAAATAACCCTCACCATCCTTATTGCTTCCTTCCGTCTGCTCAATTGAACATGAGACTCGCTTGGTTACTTTCCAGGACCGTTCTTAAAGACGGCTGTCACACTTGCCACTTCCCATTCCTCTGCTATGCAGCAATTTACTGATTTAGGCAGTAGACTACATCCTGTAGCTACTAGTTCAGCAGCTTCATATCCAAAATCCTTTAGAGTTGAGGATGAAAGCCATCTGCTTCTGGTAGTTTCTTACCATCTATTTCATCAGTTTGTTATAATATCTTTGCCACTGACCCTGCCACTGGAGTCAGTTCCTCAGACTCACCCCTGTGGCCAGCAGACCCTCTGCAGGAGTTTTGTTGCCCTTCTCTTTAGCAAACATTGATGCGAAGAGCTCATCTAGCTATTTTCCGAGGTCTTTTCTACCTTGTGCCCAAACTGTCTTTGAGACCTTGGTTCTCTGACAGGCTCCGTACCTCTGGTATGTTTGAAAGTATATTCTTAGCTCTTACATTTTAACATTTTTCCTCTTCAAAATCTTTTTTTGTGATTTTACATTTAACTTGTCAAAGTTTATGTTCTTTTCTGTTTTCCTGTGTGAATGCAACTTTGGATGAAGAAGTTTCCATGAACATTTACGATTAGGCTTCTGTGTAGGATCTATAAAATCAACTTGTCAAGTCTTGAATTTGCCTTGCTTTTGCCTGATGGAAACTGGCTGACACCATCAAGAAGATACCAGAAAATCTTCTTCTACCTTCTTAACAGTCTTTACGGGTTCCTGTCAATGATTGTAGTGGTGAAATAGATAGTATGTGCTATTAATATTATTATGTTACACTGAGTCATCCTAACTCTATTTAAAAAAAAAAAAAGGTAATGGTATATCTATTAACTCCAGTAGGATAAAGACTTTTCCTTTTATCTTTGGCATCTTTAGTTCACAATTTAATTTAAGTCCACTGTAGTGCCAGAAGTCTGCTTTGCTCTCTTGTCAGCTGTTCACCACTGCAAACTCCATTTCTCTCTCCTGCACTCCCCATTCTCCCCATACACTTGGTCATGCACATTTTCCACTTTCCAAGCTCTCTTTCTGTAAAAGGAAAAGGGGAACAAGTGAAAAGAAAAAAAGGTAGAGCACCTGCTGAGGAGTGGTGTGAAACCCGTCTCGTGCTGTGCCCCAGCTCAGTCCGTGTCCTGTGGCCCCTCTCTGCCCCTCAGCATGCCCTCCCTTTAGGGAAGGAGGCAAGAGTGGCTTTCTGCAGGAACAAGGAGCAGGGCATTTCCAAGGGTAAGAAGCCACAGTTGCTTAAACAGCTGGTTGGCCACAGAAAAAAAGAGTTTGTGACTCTAAACCTTCATGGGTGGTTGCTTCAAAAGTGGCATGGGTTACATTGTGTAATTCCTCCAAAGGGAAATGCCACGTCTCTTACTGAGACACCCAAGCTCCCATACCTAAAATGCACTGTAAGGATTCCAAGACTAGAAATATTCCAGAGCTTTGCTCAGGCCACACATTACACCTGGGATTTCGAAGCATTACAGATGCTGTGAGGAAATTTGCACAGCAGATATCCAGCCTGTGCCTAACTCCAGGCAATGACATTAGGGCTTGACACTACCTGGAAATTCACCAAAAATTCTGGAGTTGCTATTCAGTCTCCAATTACAGACAATCTCTCAGCATTTCGGACTCATTAACGATAAAAACAGCAACAAATAACATACAAAAAATGTTTCCATTATAAAAATAGAATGCCCGTATTAAAGGAATTAAGTGTAATTAGTCTCTTTCCTGAGGTTTAATTATAAAATGCATTCATAAAATGACAGATAGCAATGCCCTCTGCACAAATCATTTGAGGCTGCTTTTATCATTAGGTTTCTTCATTTAACATAGAATGAAAATGCGCATACACAATTAATATCATTTTATGCAGCTAGGAACTGTAGACCTGCTTAGAGACCATTCCTTATGCACTGATGGAGGCAAACGTACACAAGGCTACCATCAGTAGTTTAAAAGTACATTTGAGCAAGGAAAAAACCCTTTACTACATTAAAGCTACATGTATTTCCTTCTGACTTAGCCTGCTTCTGAAATTCTGTTTATATGTATGGTTGGCTTTTTTAACAAGACAGGTAATGATTACTATAAAATGTGACCAGAACAAAGACTCCACAGCTAAACTCACATGTACTAGAGGCACTTTATTCTAATGATTCAGAGAAGCTTTACAATTTTCTTTCTAATTAACCTATCAATAGTGATGTCACTTAAATACTCCTTAGGAATATTATCTTTTCATTATTGCCAGAAAACACGCTGCCCAATTTTATAGCTCAGTTGTTCTTATGCATGGATGGAGTGCCTGAATTAACTTGAACTGAAACAGATTTTTTTGAAGCTTTTGCCATACACACAAGCTACTTTCATAATTACATTTAAATCATTAATATTCAACTTGAAAAAAATTAAGGGGGGGAGGGAAGCACTCAGTGTTTACTTTGTGGTTGCACAACGTAATAATATAATAGACAAGCATTGTCTTTATCAAATGCCATCAGGTCAGGAGGAGAACCAGTTGGTTTGGGTAGGCATTCACCCCAAACGGCATGGAAATTCAGCCAGGGCCATGTTCTGAAGGAAGAAAGAAACACAAAGCAAAATCGGTGTGTGTAAAATTGCCAGATTCATAGCTGTAAAAGGCGTGTTTCTTCAGAATAAATACAGCTCGGGCAGCAACCATGCAAGCTTCCCAGGCTGGCTTGCCAACGCGCTTCAACCTTGTGCTGGTGGGAACGTCTGGAGGGTACAGAGCCCTATTGCTCTGGCTTTGTAGTCTTTGCTGAAGATTGCCAGGAAGGTTACAAATCAGAGCTGATGGCAGTTCGGGGGTGTCCAGTGATGCAAGCCCTGCCTGTTGGGAGTGGGAAGGGGTCCATGGTTCATTTCGCATGACTGGCCTCCTCAGAGCTGCCAGCCTTGCAGAGGGATGCATTTGTTACAGCTCCTCACACCGAGCCCCTCTAGTCACACCTTCAAATTCAAGCTTATTCCAAAGAGCAGAAGGCAGTCTGTGGCTTTGTGAGATTAAAATATTGGATTTCAATGGCTGCACTCTCAAACCTTTTCCTTACTATTTGTGTGTTTAAAACTTGGTGATTAGGATGCAGGCATCCTCTCAAGCTGCCAGGCAAAAGTTGTACTTGAATGGCACGGGGGCTGAAGGTATTATTTTAGGGATGGTGAACTCTCCAAATGTGGGGAACTGTTTTTCCTGTTAATTTCTGCACCAAAACAAAATCCACAAAGTGTAAAATGACAGAGGACCTAAATGCCAAGTAAAATGATAATGTTGCTACATTGAGGTTTATCTTTTAAAATATTCCGGTGTTTCATCTGAAAAGCTCTGTATCTCCACAGCAGCTTGCTGAAATGCCTCTTAAAAATAATGATCTGATATTCAAACGTGTCACTTTCCGTGAAAGGAGCTAATGCCACAGGGTCATACCCAATAAAGCATTTAGACACTCAAAGCTTGAATGCTGCAACTCATGTTAGGTGGCAGATGTCCCACTAGATGAAGGAAGATTAAAAGTATCAGAATGACATCCAAGCAGACGGCAAGCAAAGTATAAAAGGTAACAAAAAAAAGGTAATATAAATATATTAAAAGAACTGTGAAGAACAGGAAAAAAGAGGTCCATTGCTTGCTGAGAATGTGGATAAGGCTGAAATACTCAGTGCTCTCTTTGTATCAGTCTTCACTGAGATATTCAGAAGGACCATAAACTTACTACATCAACTTCAACAAAGAGAAATTAGTATAAATCAGGATAAGGAGAAAACTGCTTAAAGCATACTTAGATCCAAATTAACTGAACCTGCTGATATTCGTGTATACTCAACGACTAAGAGAAAACAATTTCTAGACTATTAGTAATTATGTGTGAGAATTCATGAAGGACAAGAAAGTTCATGGTAGACTAGAGAAAGGAAAACTTACTCCCTAAAGTCAAATAATAGAGAAAAGTTCCTTTAGCTTTCATTCACAGAAATAATCTGTGACAAATTGCCAAAAAGATGAAAAAATCCACCAGCATGTAAATTGTGGAAAGCAAATCTTGTCATATGAGTCTAATTTTCATTTCTGATTTTCATTTTCATTTCTTTGTGGGAAAAGGGGAAGGAGAATGTATGAGGCATCTTCTCCTTTCAGCACTATTTTGTATGAAATTCACTGAAACAGGATGGGGAAATGGACTTTACGTGGAATCACTGTAATGTGGTTACTGAAAACAAAGCTTCTCAAAGGCTGCTCTGAATGGTTTGCTCCTGAATAGTAATTACAGGTGTGAAATTACAAAAGTGTGGTTCTGAGGGGTCTGGGATGAAACCAGCTTGATTCAATAGTTTTATTAATAACTGAAGACCTATTGATAAATAATAAAACTAAATTTGCTGATGCCAAGATATCACTATTCATAGGTGGTTTAAAAGGACTTTGAGGAACTGACTTAGACTTCAAAATAAAAATTTCATACTAAAGCAATCAATCCGATAAAATTCCCTGAGGTGCACTGTGCTCAGTTTAGGGCAGAGAACTCAGATGCACAATGTGAAACGGGAGATAACTGTCTTACGGTACTGCTGGGGATAATCTCAGAATCCAAGCTAACCGTGAGTCACAAATCTGATGTGTTACAAAAAGGTAAAGGTCTCATTCTGAGAACATTACTAATAAGTGTTTCTTCCATATGGGAAGAATGTTATCATTTTGGTCTGTTCTGCCTACACCCCACCTTAGTAATATCTCCAGTTTGGAGACTACGGACAGACTTGGAAGGATCCAGAAGAGCAGGATAGAGATATGTCATGTGTGGTATGAAACTGCAGAAATTAACTTTTGATCCTGAGAAGAGAGTAATGAGGATCCCATATAGTAAGCACTGGCTTCTTTTCAGACCTGTTTCTGTGCTTACCATTACCTCTGGCCTCACCTTGGTGCATCTTCAATATGTGGGTGTATCTCAGTTCCTCTTAAACAATCACTGGATTTAAAAAAGACAGAAATAGCCCCACAACATCTAAAAACCTGTTCCAAAAAAGAAAAGATGAGAGAGCAAGCATGTTTGAATGCCTGGACAGAGAGAAAGCATAGGGTGTGATTTTCTCCCCTGTCACATGTGAGAGAGTCTGTATTGGGAAGGGGAAGGAAGGGGAGGTTATAAAGGTTCAGCTGCAGGGGGCTGGGGGGGAAATAGGAATTTGTACCTTATTAGACACCTGAGGAACCACTCCTCAGTCAAGTTTTTCTCTTTTGTATGAATTCCCCAGATATGAGAGTAAAGTCTAATTGAAGCTTTTCTTGGGGTACAAATGCTGGCAACTTTTCTGTGTTGTTTTTCTTATCTAATCAGAGCTGGGCTTGTGCTGCAGCAGCAGTGCAATGCAGTTACACATCAGACAGCCACAAGACACAAACGCATGGAGCACAATTAACCCACTGCTCCTGCAACTATTCATTTTGGCTCTGGTCTCACACATTCTGATGTAAATTTCAGAGTACCTAATTTTCTCAAACTTGTTTCTCTCCCTTCCTTCAGACACATGCTGGCCTTTTTTAAGCTTTCACAAGTTATTTGCACATAAGATTTTATATTAAAAGCAGGAACTGTCAAATCAGCTACATGCTGCCTACAGAGAAAAAAAGATTTTAATCCACTGAAATACAGAAAAGGTTACATTAATACAAGATAGTTCCTGCATATTGACCAATGAGAGCATAAAAAAGGCAAACAGCAAGGGAAAAATGTGACATTAACTTAACCTTTTTACATATTAAACTGTATAAAAATCTCTTTCCATCTTTTTGCTCCAGAGTGCAGAGGATTCTGTCTGAAGGACTGTACATGCTCTGAATAGCTTTCATCAGTACTCATTTTAACAACTATTTATCAAGGAGTGTTAAAAAACACCTCCTTCATTCGATCTATCTGGCACTTCTCTCAAAACATGCTAGCAAGATCTTTTTGAACACCTTCTGCAAAACATGGTCTATCCAGGCAACATGACACAAAAAAGAGCTGTCTGTAAGGCTTTGGAAAATCTGAGTTTACTTTTACAGGCTTTCTACCAGGGTTTAATTGCTTCATGACATTTAGAAACAGGTTTTTACAAACCGTTTGAATTTTTTCTGTGTTTGGCCTGACTCATCCTTGTGGGGATGCTACAAATCCATCTTCTGTCTGTGCTACAGAAGTGGTAAGAGAGATTTTCCATTTTTGCTCTCAGTGTGTGCGGCAACTACATCCTAACAACCACTCCCAAAGTCAGGGTGATGCAAACAGCCCTGCATGGCCAAACATGTGAGATATCTCTCCACAATCCAGAGATCACCTGTGCTGTGTGCCACCGTGTCCTGGAGGTCGTGAGAAGTGTCTAAAAATACATATTGCATGGGACTACCAAATGCATTCCTGTTCACAGAGAAAATGTGTTTAGGAGGAAATTTGCACTACAAGAATAAGGACTTTTTGCACAAAATAATCCCAATTTTTTCCCCCACTGCTCAGTCTGCAGCATTTACAAAGTATGATAGCAAGGCTGAGACGTTTTATTCGGATCAATGGCTTTTTAGTTAAGTACTGGCATAGATTGCATACAGGATCCTGGGAGAGTTCTTAAAATAGGCTACAACTCCTGTCAACAAGGCATTAATTCCTATTGAGAAAGACTACCATAGTGCTTTTAGTGGCATTCTTTCTGTCTCTGAAAAAAAGTAGGCACTAGATAACTTCTTGACATCCCTTCCAGCTTTCTTTGATACTAGAAGTCCTGTTGACATTTCACATTATGCACATTTCTTTGGTAAATACAATATTTCAGACACAGGAAGGAAGGAAAGCCTCTGAAGGATTACACTTTTAGTTGACAGAAATACAATAGTAGCAAAGAAAACATACAAAGCAGAAAACATTTCAGTGTCCAAGGCCATCAAAGAGCTGGTTTTGTCAAGACAGGAAAAGGAAGTGTCCATCTGTAGGGTCTACTTAAGACCCTCTCTGGGATGCACACAGCATTGCTATGTTAGTGTAGTGGATATGCACGGCGAGGAAGACATGGATGCAAACCAAGGCAGGTCCCATCCTGCCCAGCAGCTGTGCTCCTCTGGCACTGGTAAACAATTTTGTGAACCCACTCAGCTGAGATCTTCATGCACCCCTCTTGGCTGCCCATCACCTGCACCCACACCTCTACCAGCACCAGGGGATCAGCCTTCCTGGGCTTCACTGGGTCACCCCGCGATGGGGCTGGGAGGCTTCTGCAATGTGGCTGCAAAACACGAACTCCAACGGCTGTGGTGCTGCTAATAAAAGGCTCACACATCACTCCACGGTGTTGTTTGGTTAACTGTCTCACAAAACAAGTGGGTGGCTGTGGTATTGTCCAGCTGCTGCTTACTATGTGTGCTGTCTGCCATGCTGACCAGGCACAGCAGAAAGCACTCACTCCCCTAGTCATCGAAATGGTTTTCAGTGTTGAAAGCCAGCTCTTCTCATGGAGAGAAGAGCAGAGACAAAATATCCTGGTGGGAGGCAAAGCTGGGAGGGACATCAGAGTGGATGGGAGACACAGACAGACATCCGTGCCCCATTTTACAGCCATAGAAATAGAGGCAGAAAGATGATAATGCAGCTAACTCTGACTGGAAAGCCAGCTGGGATGTGATTTACAGGAATCTGTAATCAGACCCCTGGAGCCAGGGGCTGTGCTTACTCCAAGCAAACACCTTCTGTGGATAAATATTTCAAGGCATGCTCTTGTAACAACGCCAGCAAATCTGCGTCATCTGTGCCACAGCCACTAACATTCCTTCGTTTAATAACTCGCTTCTAAACAAATCTTAATTTGTTGTAAAACTTTGCTACCGAGATTTGGATATATCAAATTATGGATCTTTGTGCTTTGAACCTCACTTTTCCCTATGAAAACAGAAAGTTAAAGGCAGTAAAGTTCTTCTAGGGCCTGTACGACAGTGTAAGTTAAAGTGTAGCACAGATAATGTTTCCAGTGATTCCAACATATGGAGCTTTAAAAAAAACCCTCTTACATGTAGAAGACATGAGGCAAGTTACAAATACATTACACTGATTTTGGCAGAAGACGAACAGCATTTGATATACCACACTCAGAATCCACTTTGGAGGTTATTTAATCTGCCAGTAATATCCATCAGACAGACAGGAACAAATTTACGTTGATGTGTCTGTCTGTCATTCAAGTAACCTGTGATCCATTGAATATGTCTCTTTCTGAAACGCTCATTTTACTGCAATTCTGTCTGACTCAATGTTCTTCTTACCTGACAGGTAGGAGATCAAATAATTGAAATCAATGGAGAAAGCACAAGGGACATGACACATGCCAGAGCAATAGAGCTAATCAAGTCTGGTGGCAGGAGAGTGCGGCTGTTGTTGAAACGTGGAACAGGCCAGGTCCCAGAATATGGTGGGTTTTCATCTTTACATTCTTCTATGTGCATGAACCTATATAAATTAATGATAGTGCTTTTGAGTTAAGTAGCAATTGCAGATATTTCTATATTGTAATGTCCTGGGGCACATTAAGTGTGGGCTTAAGTGCTTACCTGAGTACAGTTGGACTTACTCGTATGTTTAAGTGCTTCCTTGGCTCAAGACCATATACATGTGTACATCACTGTCGTCTGCTGCCCTCCCAACGCAGGCAATGGTTTATAAGATGTGCATTGGAGGAAGCACTTTGAACTCTCCAGGAGACATCTCTGAGTGTGCTGGGAGTTGCTGATTTGCCAATAAACTGTCCTTTTCTTCCTCTGTCGGTACTTCTCTGCACATTTGGAATCACAGCAGATGCTCTTGTTGCCATGCAATTCAGTCATTCAGGTTTAAACTTAAAGCATTATCAAGAATGTACTTCTTTCTTTGACAACCTCAGCCACTGTATTGTCTCTGACAATATACATGGATGATCAAGTACAAGCCAGCTCTGAATAAAAAAGGGGACTTTGCTCATTGTGGTGAGAAAGCAGGATCCATTCTTCTCATATTTCATTTCAGAGAGACTTCTGGGACTTTTCTGAGTATTTTAAAAAGTATGAGTCATTTCAACAATATAGAAACATTGTTTCACTACTGAAATGACAAAAAAAAGTAAAAATAAATGATCCAAAGGTAATTCAAAGACAAAAAAAAGCTCTTTTTTAAATTAAAGTCAGGGCTTACTCTAAAGAACAGTGTGACAATGTCAGGTATTTACATATGTTCTATGATGTGCACAGCTGGGTCTGAAACCTCACAGGAAAAGAGGTTCTTTAAAGAAAAATCCTTGATTTCCTTATGCTGGGAGGTCCAAAATTCTGTTAAAATTTTCTGTTACTTTTGAAGTGCCACCATCATTTCCCACTAAAATCAGAAATTGCAGCAGCATATGAAAATTCAAAGTAATACTTAGGTTTAACTGTAGGTTCAGGTCAGGCTTTGTTACCAACATAAATTGATTACCTCTGTTGGAGACATTAAAGTGAGCTCCACTGAAAGTCAGCACTTTGCCCACTGTCAGTACACATGGTACTTGCACCACTTTTTTCTCTAAACTGGAGCCAACCCTGTGGCTGAAGCAATACTCGGGATAGTGCTTGATGCATTTTTCCAGCTTTCAAGAGCTTCTGAATAAGGAGAGCAAGGATGCGCCTCATCCCACTCATTGGCTGATAAAGGTAGTGAGTTATACTTTTGGTAACTAGGAACAAAGTCAAAATAGCTTTCAAGGATCATGATAAATTGGTACTAAGACATTAAATATCAATTTTAACCAGTGTAAAATCCTTTCAGGGACACCTCCAACAGAGATTCAGATCACCTCCAAAAATCTTTTGTAGGGAGAAGTGCATCAATTTTAATGAAAGAACAAATGAACATCCAAGACTGATATAGCAGTAGTAATCCTTCCCAAATAGCAGAACCATATACCGGCAATTCTCTGGTTCCTCAGAAAACAATTTAGTCTAAGAGGAGGTCACAGGAAGATGCTATAAGCAAATAAATGGGTTCAGACCCATTCCAAATCTGGCTTTCTTAAGATCCTAGTTCTGGATGGCGCTTAAACATAGGCTTACAGGAAAGCCAAAATAAATTTCTATATTTATATAAACTTCTACCTTATTCCAGAATCATAAGAAAATGTTTAAAAAGTTCAGTGTAAACAGCATTGTTTTGGGAAAACAAATCCCCTGAAAATGTGCATAGGCTTTCCCTTCCCCAGAAGAACACAAGTGGGAAATACAGATAAACCACTACACATGCAGTCACAGTTTATAGTGCTAGCAGAAAAGAACAAGATGACTTCACAGGACTCTTTTAAGGCCATGCTTGCCATTCAGAAAGGCATTTGGGATGCTCAGCATTAATTGAGTAAAAGTGCAGCTTACTGTGAATAAAAGTTGCTACCAAGAAGTGCTGTTTAAATCAGATCGCTTCCCTAGCTGCATCCATCCCCAGCTTACAGCTCCTTATGGGAGGAGAACTAAGTAGCTGTGCTTGAAAGCCATGGTGTCCTACTGCGCTGAAAATGCAGAAAAATTGTGTAATGTACACACAGCCTACAGAAAGCATCACAGCACAGGATAACATCTGCATGTCTGCAGTTCTGAATATGTGCATTATGTTGAGAAATGTTAGTGCTGTCTCCAGTCTGCAGGCAGAATGGAAGCAAAATAAGAAGATGCCTGTTGAAATTAACTGAGATATTAAAATCCTCTCTGGGTCATTTCCCAAAGCAATGAGAAATACTCTAAGAACAAACAGAAGGTGCACATAAAAATCAACTGCAGCCTGCTTAGAAAGTTAAAAACAGAATTAACAAATTAAAACTGGAGGGCATGTGCCAAGAAGGCCAGAATCTCAAGGGTAATTCATCATGCTGCAAAGAACGTCTGTCAGAGTATTAATAACAGAGACCCCCAGAAAAGAGTGTGCTTTCCAAGTAGTGAAAAATGAACATAGAGAAGATTGTGACAGTAAGCTTGAGAGCAAAGTGGTCCTGAGGACAGTAGAAAAACTAGTCAGTATTTAGCAGTTCCTTCTTCTTCCCACTAGAATTGCACGGCTGAGATGTAACAAGACTAATAGAAGATTTTTTTACTGAAATAATCAGCTTTTTTTTTTTCTTAGTAAGTAAATGTCAGAAATATTTCTTATTCTCATCAGGGTCCCACTTTGGAGACCATCAGTGGGAAATAAAACTTAGCTGAGTATAAACATGCAAGGCTGAAGGACTGAGCTGATATCTGGATTGCAACAGTGGTCTGGGGCAGAAGCCTAGCGAGAAATAAAATCAGAGCAAGTGTACCAATGTCCTTTCCTGAATATTCTCTCTGACAAGCAAAATGGTCAGAGACTTTCCAATTCAGTTGTCATAACGCTGAGTTTAAAGACTTTTCCAACAGCAGTGACGTTCAAACTCACAGCACTAAAAAGAAGGAAGCTTACTTAGAACAACCTAAAGCAAGCAACCAAAGCCCACCACATTACTGTCTCTCAGTCTTCAACTTTTTTATTTTCCTTGTGCGATATTAAATGCTTTTTAAATTCTGGAACCATGTTTCTGTTAGCACAAAATAAAACAGTATATATTTAAGCGCAAGAAATAGCAGTGGTTGAGTGATGACGTGGTTGACATCAGTAACAGCAGTTTTAAGGAAAAATCATCAATGAAAGTGATCTGTGAAAGAAAAGAATGTGTACTGAAAAGAAGAAAGCCCTCAGAGAAGAAACAAAGAATAAGCTCCTGGGAGGATGTAAATCTCCTGAATGAGTTATGTCAGTTTATGCTGCCTGGAAATCTGTCCCTACAAGTACATCTCAGAAAATTCTGGCTGAGCTGAAGTGCTATTCAAACCGAGGGGAAGAAATAGTGTTGCAAATGCATCATTTGCCTCAACTCCAGATGCTGATTTTGCTTGAAAACAAGTGCCAAAGATCCCAGCACAATTCAGAGGGAGAAATCCCCTTGCAGCATGCACAGTACCATCAGAATATATGGGAAGGAGCACGGATATGATTAATACTGCAAAACGGTAGCTGATTTCGCAGCAGGGTACAACAGAGGAAGCTTAGAAAACAGATGTTTTATCACTCAGCATCTCAGAACATGTTTGCTGAGGGTAAGGATAGCCAGAGGAACTGTGCTTCTGCTGAAGGTGAATTATCACAGCTCATCCAAACCTGAAGAACACCAGCACCCTGTTTCACAGGAAATAGTCTGCCAGCCGTGTTCTCCAAAGAAACAAGTCACAGTAAGAAATCACATTCCTGTGCAAGAAAGACTAGAAGTACTGCTGGGAATCCAGATCCTGAAATGAACTTAAGACCTGGGGAGTCTGGCTGGAGGGAGTGTGAGGTTTCCTACATGCCACAGGACAGAGAACTCGCAGCCGTCACCATAGCACTGAGAACTTCTCAGACCAGCATTAAATACAATTTGAATAAACTGACAGACAAGGATTTTTCTTGCAGTGGCTGCCTAATTCCCTGTGTATGCTTCTACCTAAGAGGTTATTGACCAGGAGCTACTGGGTGTGCAGCACTTCTAAAAATGTCTGCTCACACTATGGGATCCTAATTACAAATGCTCATATTCTGCAGGACCTAGCCATAGCTGTATAAGCACTAAGAGAAGGACATCTACATTGCGCAGCATTGGGATGAAGAGGCATCCCTAAAGGCAAAACGTGGGAAAACTCTTCACAAAAGCCCAAAACAGTAACATTAGAAATTAAGTAAAACTAGCAAATCACAGCTTCTCCATCGAGCAATGAGCTAGAGGCAAGCTGATTTTAGTGACGGATCAGCCCCAGGAAGTGACAGTTTTCTCTGAGAACAACCACTATTTTTTTCTTGGTATCTATGGAAGAAAGTCCCTGGGAAAGCCTGGGTTGTTTCATTCTCCATCTCAGCAGTCCTGGCAGCTTACTTCTTCTTGCTTACTGCTCCTAGCACTTCCTGACTGGAGCTTTCATTACTCAAAGACATATTAAAATACATATTCCTGGAAGCATCTGAAAGCAATGAGATTGCAAACAGGGCATAAAGGTGGAGGATGCTGAGATGCAACTAACACTTGTAGGTGGACTCCATGCCTCTGGCTAGGCACAACCTCCTTCCACAGATGCTTTCCGTCTTGCACCGCAGAGGGAGCAGAAACACTGAATTTCACCCATGAGGAACATCTAGAGGAAAGCTAATTCATATCCCTTCCCACTTTCACAGCAGGACTTCAAAATCATACTTTCTATCGAGTTTGGTAGCTTTTCACTTAGTTTTCAATTGCTTAAGAGGTCCTGCAGAAAAGTTACAAGTTTTAGAGACTCCACCCCTATCACACCGTGACTTTGGAAAACATTTCCATTGCCCTGTCTTGGAAATAAGGATCTGGCCNCTGAAGGTGAATTATCACAGCTCATCCAAACCTGAAGAACACCAGCACCCTGTTTCACAGGAAATAGTCTGCCAGCCGTGTTCTCCAAAGAAACAAGTCACAGTAAGAAATCACATTCCTGTGCAAGAAAGACTAGAAGTACTGCTGGGAATCCAGATCCTGAAATGAACTTAAGACCTGGGGAGTCTGGCTGGAGGGAGTGTGAGGTTTCCTACATGCCACAGGACAGAGAACTCGCAGCCGTCACCATAGCACTGAGAACTTCTCAGACCAGCATTAAATACAATTTGAATAAACTGACAGACAAGGATTTTTCTTGCAGTGGCTGCCTAATTCCCTGTGTATGCTTCTACCTAAGAGGTTATTGACCAGGAGCTACTGGGTGTGCAGCACTTCTAAAAATGTCTGCTCACACTATGGGATCCTAATTACAAATGCTCATATTCTGCAGGACCTAGCCATAGCTGTATAAGCACTAAGAGAAGGACATCTACATTGCGCAGCATTGGGATGAAGAGGCATCCCTAAAGGCAAAACGTGGGAAAACTCTTCACAAAAGCCCAAAACAGTAACATTAGAAATTAAGTAAAACTAGCAAATCACAGCTTCTCCATCGAGCAATGAGCTAGAGGCAAGCTGATTTTAGTGACGGATCAGCCCCAGGAAGTGACAGTTTTCTCTGAGAACAACCACTATTTTTTTCTTGGTATCTATGGAAGAAGGTCCCTAGGAAAGCCTGGGTTGTTTCATTCTCCATCTCAGCAGTCCTGGCAGCTTACTTCTTCTTGCTTACTGCTCCTAGCACTTCCTGACTGGAGCTTTCATTACTCAAAGACATATTAAAATACATATTCCTGGAAGCATCTGAAAGCAATGAGATTGCAAACAGGGCATAAAGGTGGAGGATGCTGAGATGCAACTAACACTTGTAGGTGGACTCCATGCCTCTGGCTAGGCACAACCTCCTTCCACAGATGCTTTCCGTCTTGCACTGCAGAGGGAGCAGAAACACTGAATTTCACCCATGAGGAACATCTAGAGGAGAGCTAATTCATTTCCCTTCCCACTTTCACAGCAGGACTTCAAAATCATACTTTCTATCGAGTTTGGTAGCTTTTCACTTAGTTTTCAATTGCTTAAGAGGTCCTGCAGAAAAGTTACAAGTTTTAGAGACTCCACCCCTATCACACCATGACTTTGGAAAACATTTCCATTGCCCTGTCTTGGAAATAAGGATCTGGCCTTGAGTGTGCTGGGTCAGGGTGTGGCACTAACACACACAGACCTGCAAGAACCAGAGTCACTGAGGTCTGGTGGAGAAGAAGTCTGTGTCTCGGGGCTGGCTGGCACTTGATAGATGTACGCAACAGCAGTTCTTTTCCTCTCTCTTCCCCTTTGTTTGACTTTGTTAAAAAGACATGTCCTGGGCTTGCATTGCACATTTTTGGAATTTCTGTTGTTTCATGTGATGCTAAGTTACGTACAAAACTCACCCCATAGCTTCATGGCATTCAGTTGTTTTTATAGATCTAGGGTTTAGATTAATTTTTGGCTATTTAAGGGAAGAGTTCTATATATAAAATGTAAGGTTTCAGTATACACAAAAACATTGCTGTTTAACAGGTAACAAGTGTAGAAGGTATTTATCAGTAAATCAATTCTGAAGGGCCTTGAAGAAACTCTCAGCTCATGTGTCAGCACTACCCCACCAACAAAACCAAAAAATGTCAGAGTTGATACCAATACAAGAATATTATATACGAATAAATTGGCACAGTTCTGAAATGCATTAAACCCTTGGCTCTTAATTTGTTATGACTCCTTCAAAAAGCACCTCAAGATGTACTCCACATCCATAGTCCAGGTGAATCTATGTCCTGAATATATATGCAGTAGTTTCAGTCATCCACTAATATTTAGACTTACAGCATGCTTATTTGTCTTGGCTTTACAGAGATACTTCTTTCCTGTTACACATAAGCTTTATACTGTTATTCTAAACTTACTAAGAATTCTCTGCTCTAACAATAGTACAATATCTATATGTCACTGGTTCTGTTAATTCTAATGATTGGTCCTAGGCTGTTCCTCCCCTTCCTTTAGGAATGGTACCTTCCAGTCTCTCCATGTGCATGAAAAGTGACAAGCATGGGTCCCCATATTTCTACTTATTGGGCCACCCTAAAGACACGGTTTGTAAACTCTGCATGTATATTATCTTTCTCTAATACGCTTTTGTTTCTCACAACTGTTAATAGAGTCTTTTCCAACTTTCTTACATGCTAGCTCACTTTATAGTTTCTACAGTATTCTACTTTCATAACTGATTGTCTTAGATATCCAAGCAGCTATGCATTTTACAAATGTCTTTTAATATCCCAGATAAGTGGCTCTTTATGTTACACTGCTCCTAGTGCAAGAAACACAGCCATAGCTCCTCTATGACAAAAATTTGTCCTCTGAGTATGAATTTTCATGTAGAAAATCTTAGACTCTTGGGAACCAAAGCCATAATTCTCCCCTTCCTTATGGCACTTGCCTTGCAAAAATATTAGTAATGTGAAGGTGGAAGTTAGATACTGATCTCAAACAGCATTTATATGCAGTCTCTTGAAAAAATAACCAATGTAAAATTGAAGACTTTTGGAACATGCTGTAAGGCAACGCTCATTTTTTAAGCCCAGTAGCTATGCTGAATTTACACATAGCACTTTGCACTCGATTTCAAGCTATTTTCTTCATAAATCAGATCCAACTGCACAGATTGTTCAGATACATCAAATTTGTAATACAGAGTCATGACCCAGAAATTATACCTGGAAAGCAAAGGAAAAGAAAAACTTATTTTTCCAATTTTTGTATTGATTGCTGCCATCACAGAAAACGCAGAAGTGTTCAGATCCATTCAGTCTGCCTGCTGTTGACTTTGCACCATGTAGTATATTTGCTAAAATTATAAGGCCAGGCTCACACTATTGAAGTAGACAGATTGGAAATAGAAAGGGAGTTATACCCAAAGGTATCCTCCCAGCCTTTGAGCTTCAGGCAGCTCCTCCTGTGTGACATCCACAGAATTCCTGCCCCCAGCACTCAGGCACTGAGCTGTGCTTAAGTTATCGGTTTTGTGCATGCAAATCCAGGTAATCTAATCGGCTGTTTGCATGTATTTCCAGTTACAGCTTATTTCCAATTGGTGTCTATAAATAAGAACTTTTTGAACACAGACATATCCCTATACTTTGCTAGTGCAGAGCTGGACACATCTAGAGGCCACTGGAAAATTGTACCCATGGAGTTCAAGAGTGTGTGCCACCATCGGAGACCTCCGAGCAACAAAGTTCCTGCGTTGTGCAGAAATCTGAATTGCACCATTCCTTGCAATCATTCTCACCTTACCTCTGCTTTGTTTTACACTAAAAGTAGTTCAGAGAGATCATGAGGTTCAAAATCCAGGCTGACATTAGGGCCGTTTTGCAAGTCCCAGTTGTCAAGCATAGGAAGTTCAGTGAACTGCAGTTCCACCATGTGTTATGTATTTATAACCACAACTTTCTATACATTATCTTTCTTTTTTCTCCTATAGCATAATGGACACAGGAAATCGGTCTTTTTTCCTGAAACAAGTAGAAACACAAATCCTCTATAAATACAGCTAAAGGTAGTTTTGCACAGTCACTCAGCCATGAATGGTTCTGATTACTTATTTGGCAGGAAGTGTTGGGACAGACTTTTTTTTCCCAGTAAAACATATACAGAAAATGAAAAGCAATTTAGTTTGGGTCAACACCACAACTGAAATACTTGATTGATAAAAAACTAGTGTTATAAAATATTTCCATTTCAGGTGTTTTTAATGAAAGAGTTTTGAGGGGAAGGATTTTCCTAAAGAACCAAGTTTTGAATTGGGGCTTTTCCCAGACAAAATTGTGGCTCTGCTATCATTCATTAGAGCACTGACCAAGGATGTACACTAAATTTCCAGATGTAGAACAGATATATTGATCATTCTAGTATGCCTTAGGAGAGGCCCCTGGCGTAACATTGTAGTACAGTCTGTTATGAGTCTACATTCCTCCCACAGGAATTGCTCCATTTTGTATAAATAATCACTTACGGAAGATGATCAGCAGGCTGACTTGAAGTTGGATCTAGCACAGGAGAGATGCAGGTGCTAGAAAAGGTGGTTTAGAAAGTAAATCCAGATCAAGTGATACATGCCTGTGATTTCTTGCTCCATGGGTTTGGTAGCCCTTACTAGTGACTGCTGCGTTTATATTTGCAAAAATAGATGAAAAATTGGGAGCTTATACTGTGAGTTTATTGCTTGAATACAGTTAAATCCTTTGGAAATCTCCAGTCAGCTGCAAACTGCATTTTTCTAGTTCTTTAACTCTGTTAGTGTGTCTGAAGCTTTTATGTTTTTCTAATAAATGGCTAAAGCATCTTGGCCTGTACGTTTCAGCCAGATACACCTACCTGTTCAGAGTACTGATCAGATAATCCAATTCATCCTCATTTTGATGCTCATTTTATAAATCTCTAGAGCTGAGATTGGGTGTTATTTGAAACTTGAACTACCCTATATATCATTCATCTGATGTGAGTGCAAAAATCAATAGTCATTTTGGAAAAGTGCCCTTTCCTTCTGTGACCACCTTGGTGGAACTGCAAACATTCATTCATATTCCTGCTGCATTTCCAATACCACCTTCCTAGCAATACCAACTTAATTTCAGTAACCTGTGGTGTGTAAAAAAAATAAAATAAAATAAAATAAAAGGAGGACTAACTAAATGAATCAATATACTGGTTAATAGAATTGGCCTTAAACCATCAAGCAATTTGAATGTGGCCTCCCAAAGGTTCTAGCTGTCTCATTGCTATGGGTAAAAACTTTTCAAGGACAAAACTGAATATTAAAATTTGCTTTACTAACATGTGTTTAGTATTTAATAAGTATGTAGCAGCTGGCAGGAAAGTAGAACATCCTTCTGCTAAATAGCAGTGTATGTGTATGTGTAGTTATTTCTGTCTTACAGCAAATTTCTATTTTAAAAGATATATAGACCTTTAACATAGGTATCCCTTGATACAGAAGCAGAAAACACAGTTTTGAAAGAAAGAGGGACACATGGGAAGACATTTTCAGTTTTGTGGCAATGTTTTTCAACTTCCAGGGAAGCGATAACTTTTCCTTACTTTTTAAATGCAAAAATACTGAGTTCTTTCAATAGTCCTAAACATTGCTTTGGCAACTACACTCCCAGTGGCTTTGGCTAGTCCAGCTGAGTTCTCTAACCCACGTTTCCCCCAGCTGTATAACAGGGATAGTAATATGTACTTACCTATCTCATGAGAATGTTATGAGGATTAATTATTTAATGTTTGAAAAGCACTTTAAAGATTAAAATTCCTAGTTGACTACTCAGTATTATTGTTAAAGCAAAACCTCACTAATCCACACATATTAAAATCCACACCAAAATTGGCAGTGTCCCCCCACATCTGAGCAAAGATTTACTAATAAGGCTGTTGAACAAGTTCTCTTATTACTAAGGCCTAATTATTATAATATAATATTCTGGAGTAGATTTACTAATATGGTGTAAAGTGTAGATAATTACAGCTACACTACAGTGAATAAAACAGATGAGCAAACATTATCCCTGGTTTTGTTCCCATAAACTGGCAAGCAGATTTACCAGCCAAAGAAGGGAAAAGTCCCACCCACAAATCCTTTTCTGACTTTTTTTTTTTTGTGGCTTCCTGAGTTTCCATCCAGATGACAATACTAGAAGCACTCAAGCTACAGGGCCTGAAAGAACACAGCCATCTCTCTGTCTCCGCAGCATCAGTTTTTCCTTTCTTCATGTAATTCAGATAAATAGGAAAAACAGGAATAGGAATAGGAACAGGAATACTGAATAGGAATTCAGGAACACTTACTGTGTCTTTGCAGTTTGCCCTAGTATTAAGTCCAGTCTTCTGCTGTTGCAGCATAACGTCCCATAAAATCCCTCTCCTGCTGCTCATTTCCCAGTCCCTCTGATCTGCAAATTTGCAATGGGCCCCCAATTAATAGCAAGACTGCATTGCTCTGACTTGCTCTTAGTGTTAGCTTCCCTGCACATCTTTGATGGCATCCTTGCAATATAGAGCTCCATATTGAAGGGAACAGTATGAAGGCATAAAGCATTGTCCTGTGGCCTGGCCCAGAAATCATGAAGGCTGTGCAGTAACCGCTTCAATGGCTAGACTCCAAGGGACCTAAAACCAATTCCACACAGAATCACAGAATCATACAGGTTAGAAAAGACCCTTAAGATCATTGAGTCCAACCGGAAACCTAACACTGCCAAGTCCACCACTAAACCCTGTCCCTAAGTGCCACATCTACACGTCTTTTAAATACCTCCAGGGACAGTGACTCAACCACTTCCCTGGGCAGCCGGTTCCAGTGCTTGACAATCTCTTCAGCACAGTCAGTTCTCTGCAACGGTATGCATTTCCCCATAGAGTGCAGAGCTTCTCATTTACATTTTTAAGTAAATAGTGATTTGGAGAAGTCAAATTTCACACTCTTCAGAAGGACCTGGAAACTACTGTGTGTCCTCCTCTGGCTTGACATGAACAAGATCATTTTATCTTCATTCCTCCTGAGAAAGACTCCATCTCTAAAAATATCAGCTGAACTTGGGATACAATGGATTTGAACTCATTTATGTGATCTTTTAATTGATCTGTGGTTATCCAGGTGTAAAAAAGTGCAATTTTTTAGCTTGTCCAAAAGAATCCATGAACAACTATCAGCTCTTGTAGGGACAAAAGCACAGCCATGAAAGTACAAAAAGCAATACTAAAGTTCAAGAGGCAATCAGAAAAGCCTTGCCAGCAACATGGTGCTGTGATACCCAGGACTAAATTAAACCAACAGGGCCTCTTATGACTTTCATCACTGGCATCAGAAATCTGACAAATTTAAATGGTCACATAGAGAGTGACATAAAAAACTGATATTCCAACCATTAGAGAGGAGAAGGCAAGCTTTCTCCATAGAGGGACTTGCAGCTGGTCCTGCCTCTGCTCTTCTCGCTCCACCGTCCCGTGGTACAATTCCCAGCTGATGCTTTGTGGCCCGACCACGGGAAGAGGTCAGCAGAGCTTGTGGCCTCTGTCAGATTTCTTATATATAGTTTGTTACTCCTAGCTTGTGAAAAGACCCTCAGAAAATGAAATTCTTTTTTTTTTCACTTTAACAATATGAGGTAACTCTCACTCTCAAACCAACACTTAGCGAACATGACCATAGAGCATGTTATATTTTGTTGACCTACAGCAACACATATGAAACCCAGAATTTTAAATATCTGGGTTTTAAACATCTTGGTTTTCTAACAACATGCAGTTTCTGTTTCTTATTAGGACCTGAATATTACAATGTGACATTCATTTATCCATGCACTTCCATCTCATTATACAGTTTTCAGAGAAAATTGTCTCAGCATCCAAGAGATCAGATATCACAACAGCTCTGACAGCAAGCGTGGTCCCAGGGTCAGCTCTGCACCTTCGGTGCCCAGCGGCTCCAGTCTGAAGAGTATGCTAAAGAGAGACTAAACTAATTCTGCAGCTTCTACCCTAAGCAGGACAGGAATATTTATTCATGAGCTTTGTAAATAAGGATGCATTCAAACCAAGTTATGCATTTTGCTGAAGATCCTGCTGAGATTTTAAGTGAGAACAGACAACACTCAGCTCCTGCCAGACACAACTTTCTAGGGGCATTTCATATACAGTCAAAATGCTGAATTCCACACTTATTAAACAAATGCTATATATTACATACATACCTTTAACAATGACAGCTATTTGTTGACCAGACAGGGTGTGATGTCTACTGTTAATGCCTATTTTAGCTGTGATAATTAATAATTTTAATATTTAATTAAGTGCATAATATCCAACTCCTACATTATTCAGTCCCTGCAGAATGTTTTTCATTAACACCACACATTCTAATAACATATTTATGAACACTTTCTGTGACTTGATGTGGCTTAATTCTATTAATAAAAACTCATTTTAAAGTCATTCTCTTTTTTAGTTATACAGTAACTTGCAATGTAGATTTTTCTGTCTCCAGCATGGCTCTGGAAGAGAACTGATGAGGCTTCTGCAGTTTCCACTCTACTGCCTGACCACACAGAAAAAATAAAACCTTCTTCACTGAAGGGATGAAGTTCTGTTGTCTGAGTAGCTCTGATCTGATAGATATGTGAGATGCTCAGCACTTCAAAAAGGGTACCAAGCTGCCTGAAGGACCTAGTGAATGATAATGCGTGGTTGGAGCAATATCACTCAAGACTAGCACTTAGGCTGTCTGTCCATAGAGTTAACACTGATGCAGCAGTGAGGAACTTGCTTGCTTTTGAGGAAAAAAGCACTGTACAGGCTGCAAATTTTCATTTCAGCTGTTCACAGTATTAGTGAGTAATCCTGTAACAATAATGCCAATACATTAACTTGATTCAAGGAAAAATCAAATTTACCATGTTCACTCAGATTAGTGATGATGATCATTGGTTTAAATATTTAATGGATAGGATTGTTTACTAGATCCATATCTATTGAACAAGCTAAAATGGGTCTTGGAATGAGTGATAAACTGTGTACTCATCTCTATCTGGCCTTAAGATTCACAGTCAGAAGACTATTGCAGTAAATTAGTAAACTGATTCACTAAATTAATTTACCTGTTTACAGGCTGAAATACAACCTGCTTGTAAGTGTGGCTCTCTGTTTTTTCCGTCTCCTATTCTACACTTTAGGTAGTTTTTTTCTCCACAGAAAGATAACCCTTTTTGTTCTTGCTATTGTAAGGGCAGTGTCAAAATTATGTTGGTGCTGTTGTAAGGTGTGACTGATGTTGAAGAGAACCAAAGAATGCAGAGCTTAGGCATAATTACACAATCACAGTGAATTGCTTATGGATGTGATTTATATATAAGGGCTGAACAGCAGCAGGGTAACCAGGAGAGGACTAAAGTTAGATGCAGCACCCCAAGATCATCCAAGTCCTGGAGACAATACAGTCCACATGCTTCTCCAGGGCAGAAACCCTGAGTGTTTCTGAATTCATTAGTTATCTCCTGTATTAGCATGACCGGTCTCGGGCCACTTACCTGCAGTGACCCATGCTTGCTAAAAAGGGCCTGATATGGGGTGATGGGTGCAGACCTCCATGCCCATCCACTCAGCTTTGATCCACAGCCTCCAAAAGGGCTTCTTAGAAGAAGCTCCCCAACACCGGTTGTGTACACGTTCAATAGAAGAGCAGACATCTATTTCCAGAGGTCTTCTGATACACCTCTCTCCCTCTGACTCTGTAAGGCAATTAAATTATTATCTCAAGTGATTGGGACAGTAAAATACTGGTGAAGCTGTGCCATAACTAAACAGCTAACTCAAGGAAAGGGATTTACTGAGGATACACTGGGTATAGTGCAGGATCAGAAACAAGAACAGGAACTCTCCAAGTCAGATCAATCACTTCCCATGTTTCTTTGTTAGACATCTTTAAAGAATACGCTACATAAAAAAGTGAAAAGTGCTTTCATCCATAGCTCTTTGTACAAATCAATATGTGACTTTATTGTTTCAAGAAAACATTCAGCATTTTTCTAAAGGATTTTTTTTTCCTCACAATATGCAGTTTTGCCCTCTCTGCACCAAGTTTAAATTTTCTCTTTCTTTCCATTCCCTTAGTTCCCTTAGCACCAAAAACAAGCAATATAATCTCCTGAGGTTCTGCAGATTTGGTCTTCCAAGCATAACTATCTGCTCTTTCAGGAATGTGTTTCAATAATTCTCAAATTACATCTCTCAACATGAAAGCACTGTTGGTAACAAACCTCCACTCAGAGTACAAAAATGGTGATGAAAGTGAATTTTACCTGAGGTGAAATCATTCAAAGTCTCATCAGATGGCCCTTGCAGGACTCTGAACTCCATCTCTGCTGCAAAAATATTTGAGGCATCTTCCATTTAATATCTAGGTAAAGTTTACAGTGCAAGATGGATATAATGAACTCAAAGGAACTGAACTGTTGCACATCAGTAATGATTAGTAACATGAAAAGAAGTAGGGCATCAGGGTATAAATGGCACAGGGAAGTGAATAAAGCAGGGAGAAGAGCTGTGCTTTCTAGTGTTGGAATAGGTCAATGACTGAATTTTCTGCCTTGTAAAATTAAACCTTCAAAGTTTACAGAGGAGATAAAACTATTCCTCATCTACCCCACGTTTACAGTCATAACTCTTCAGTCCTAGTGGACATCTGCAGAAGCCATGCCACTGATAGCTCCCAGCAGTAGCAGTGCCCCCCTCTTCCAGTATTAGACCAGTGGCGAAAATAAAAATGTACAATGACTTTGGTGACAGAGAGACTAGGCATGACATTGTTTCATACTCCAGACATCAGCCTTTCTTGATGAATCATTCTGCTTTTCTGAAAACACCAAGAACAAAATTCAAAAGTAAAAGATGCGGAGACTCAGATGCATGTTTGTTTTCCTGTAATCTTTCATGACTTTGTTAACTCACTCTGACCAACCATCTTCAACCTTTGCAAAAACAGATGTGCAAAGCCAAAAAAACTAATTACTCAAAAGCAGAACAATTCCACTTGTAAGCAAAGTTGCATTTACAAGCTGCTATAAACATTTAGAGTCACCATGACATTACTGTATACAAACAGGCAAGCAGTATAATGAATGTGGTGACATTAAGATAGCAAGAAATTAGATTAGGCTTTCATTGCATCAGAAACAAGACTTCACAATACCAAACAGATCACTTAACTGCATGTGTAGGAAAGGGAAAGTAGCTCCTATGCCAAAATGACTGAGTATAACCTGGATTTATTTTTGTAAACTTATACAGCATGTATGTCGTTTTTGTACATAGAATCAACATTTTGCATCCATAGCACACTGTCATCATAGCTTAGAAAAAAAATTGTAAGGGCAGTGATAATGATGAAAAGGTTATCCCACATGGATGTGCCCATGGTGACTGACCAAACAAAGGACTGTGTCACAGCAGGAGGTCCCTAAATCCATTGATGTCTATTTCCAGAGGTATTGATGTTGAGGGTTCTACATGTGGGTAAGAGCAGTGGAAGGGGAGCCAAGCAAAGTGTAATTTTAAGCAAAGTGTGATTTGTGAGAAAACATTTGCATAGCACTATTGAGTGATTAACAAGAAGAGCAAGTTTATAGCTGGAAGTTTGGGAGTCTGTAAGGTGGTGGCAGAGCCCATGGCCCCTCACTTTCCAGGAGAGACTGGAGGAAAGGGGGCATGTCAGGTCATGTTTGCATGAGGCTGACAGACAGACAGAAGGTACCAACAGCTTTTCTAACCATCAAAACCTCAGAGAATCATTTATTTCAGGAGACAAAGGGTGCTGTATGTCTGGGTTGTGGAAGCTCTAGGATGGGAGATTAAAGATTCTTTAAATATTCTGAAATACCCCTCCTTAGAGAGTGTTAAAGACAAGCTGCAGGAGACCAATGCAATCAGGAACATCACAGACATGTCAAGCTATAATGAGAAAGAGACAAATACATTCCTGGTGTAACACTGCCAACATTACTGGATACTCACCAGGGAACGATTTGTCCCATTTTCGTTATTAGCAACATCTGTAAGAACTGTTTGCCACCTTCTGGCAATACATAATTTCAGGCAAAAAGTGATGAAAAAAAATAAAGCACCATATTTTTTATTTAATCAAAACCTCTTTGATTCACTAGGAAGATAATTCTGGGAAGATACAAAAACAGCTGCTTAGACATTTCAGGAAATGTTTCATTCAGACTACTGACAACACTCAAAGCCTTAATATATTTTTCATTATTCACATAATTTGGAAATTAAAAAGGCATTGACATTTTATTGTATTTAAATAATAAAATGTGATGTCATTTTAACTCTTCACATTACTATTAAATATTAAATAAATTAACATTAGTATTTATGGTTAATTTCATCTGATGAAAAATCTCACATATTTTGATGCAAAAGTAGAACCTATTAACAAATCCAAAATCTAATCTCTCATGACCTGATATCTTGGCAGAGCAGCTAAGCACAGCAATACAAGACTGGGCAGAATCTTAGAAGGGCAACCTGTAAAAAACCATAAGTATTGCAGGAAATTAAATAAACTTCTCAGGTGACTGAGCTCTTTCCTCTGACATAGTACCTAGGCAATGGTCAGAAATTAAGACAGGCACACCTCTCTTCTCTGTTAGCAGTGAACCCAGGTTTCTTTTGCCAGTGATTCGGACGTAAGCCATCAGCAAGCACTGGATCCAGGTAGAAGAGCAGGTTTTATTTAAGAGGGGAGTAAGTAGATACATGAGAGTAGTACCCTCATTTCTGCTGCATTGAACACGTGTAAGCTGACAGAGCAAACACTTCAAGTATATGGCAGTTCTACCTCAAGCAAAAAAGCCTCTAGAAGGAAAACTTCTGCTCCTGATGTTTACCCCTTGTCACTCTTCCTCCCAAATGGCTGTGTTCATCTCCTACTTGTCCTCCTACACACTCAAGTCTTGTGTCTGTGGTGTCTCTTACTCAGTTAGCAATTTACTCCTTGCCTGGGAGTTATGTGACACAGGTCATAGGTGAGTCATTCTTACACATCTCATGGAGAAGTGCCGCCAACCTGCATGACAGTAGCTTGTGGAAACTAAAAGCCACCCAGAAAACACCTACTAAGTTACAGCAAATCAAATGCCATCACAGATTATAGTGCTGCTCCCAGCTCATTTATTTTGTCTAAATTAGTAGGTCAAGGGACACTTTCTCCCTTCAAAGAAGGGAGGAAGGCATCTATTAGCCTTCAGTGAGAAGCATACCTTCGAAAAACAATTTCTCCCATAGTAAGGATGATATCCATACTGACAAAGTCAGAAACTAATTTAAAGCTACATCATCCACAAATCTCTCCGAATGCAATTTCCTTCACTTCTGCTTATAAGTTGTTTGGGCATTAGTATTTCATGCTCTATTAAACAAACACTGTATTCAGTTCCTCCCAGAGGTGAAGGGAGAAACAAGTAAAATCATTGCTCTATCTCTGGTTTAGTACGTTTGCAAAAAATTTTGAGATACTTTGAAATAACAGACAGTAAAAGTAGGTTATGTTCACACATAACATACAGGTTTTATATAAAGCTTAAAAACTACAGAAAAAATATTTATTCTGAAATATTAATAACTCTCTCCAAAATCCAGCCATAACCTCAGAATAAGCATAAAGAGAAATCATTCGTTTAGTTGCTCTACAGAATAGAATTTTGCATTTTTCTCCTGTTTATATTTGTTATGGAAAAGCAATCATTTTCGTGCTGGTTGAACAAGTACAAATGAACCTTTATGGCTTGAACACAGCTCTTTAAAAGGTTTTTCTTTTGAGCAACAAATTACTTACATTACTGCACTTTGCTCTACTCTAGTAATTTTTATATTTTCCCATAATGTTCAAACATTAGAGGAAGGTTGGTTATGATACCTCCACATCAGTATTCTCCTCACTAGTCAGTGACATATTGCAACAAGGGCTTGTTGACATTAACGTCTACCAGGGTTGTCGATGACTTTCTGTATAATTTCATTTAGTTTGAAGCGAAAATCAGGTTAGTTTGGGTTTTGGCTGTCTCAGATTGATGGTACTTAAACCTTATAAAAAGTCATTTTGTCAAGTTCTTGCTTGCAAGTACCTTATTGCCACAGAACATGAATGATAGTTTTATTTCATGGCAGCTTTTTGCCCCTGCCACTGGAAATACAGCCTATATAGGAGGCTGCCCAGCTAGAAGGCCAGGCACAGCATTTTAATCAAACTGCAGCTGGCGGCCCACCTGGGGTTCTCCCACAGCTAAATTCCCCTTTAAGCTGTGGCTACAAGTCTTCTTGGTTAGTTGTCCAAGTTGTCTTTTTCTTAGGGTTTTCTGGGGGAAATGCAGAAATCTAGTAATGTATATAATATTGTACGCCCTAGTTTATAGATATTGATATTAATCCGGCAGGGGGATTGGACTAGATGATCTTTCGAGGTCCCTTCCAATCCCTAACATTCTGTGATTCTGTGATTATATGTAACATACACGTTCATTCACTTTAGTGAAAGTATGTTCTAACCCGCTACGATTATTCCCTGCAACATTTGGTGGTTTTTCTCTCCCCTCCAAAACAGGAAATAGAAAAAAAAAAAATTGTCTAGGAGGACAGTCCATTAATAAGTCAATTCTGTCATCTCTATGGAATAAAACAGCAGGCCACTCACCCTCAGGTTTCCTCCTGCTGCTACTCAGCAAAAACCATCATCTCGCAGATAACTGGGAATTAACTGTACTGTAACTGAACTGACTGTAGTTAAGTCAAATATGTTGGTCAGGTCAACACCCAGCACCACATCTACCCTTGGGAGGTGTGTCAGTGCCATAAAAAGCACAAACTTACTTTTCTAAGACCCAAGGTGGCTTGTTCAGTGCTAGCTCAGGGACCTCACTGGTGCACAGAGGCAGCTTCATGATGCTCGTCAGAGTCCAGGCATAGCTTGGGAGAACTTGACAAAGTGACTTGGACCCCATGCGTGATCCCTGATTCAAGTGTTAACCAAAACGGGATTCCCTAGATTTCAGATCTAAAAAGAGCCGAGGTGAGGGTCTGTGCCTCCCTGGTCACGCACAGTCTGTGGTCCTGTACCAGGGGGACAGCACTGAAGAGCAGAAGTAAAGCAGCAGCCCATTGAAGCAGATGCTTGTAGGCAAGCTCCTAAGAGCTGATCACTCTACAGGCATGAGCCTTCCTTTTATTTTTTTATTGCTCAAGTGCCAACCAAGGAGCAGATGGTACATTACTCAGCCTTAACTGGAGGGTAAGAAAGTGTGATTTAAAAAAAAAAAAAAAAATCAGTTGAGACCCTCAGCCTATTTAGATCCCCAGCTCAAAGTTTATTTGTCTTACAGAGAACTTGTGCTTTCTCCCCTCTCAAATGCTAATCCTCTCCACACATATGCTCATTATGCAAAAGCATATGACAAACACCATCTGGGAAAATAAATAGCTCCTCAGCTAACTGTGCTGCTCCCCCCCTTTACGTCACCCACCTCACTATTGTCTCTCCTATTTTTATCTGAAAAACAGCAATCACTCAATCAAGCTATTAACTTAAAAGTGCCACCTCAGTCAAGCAAGCAGGCTGGGCAGTAAAACCCATGTCATTTTTCAAGATGATGTGCATCGTCACGATAATTTGAAAGCAGTCGCAGCACTGAGAAAAATAAATGCATCTTTTAAAGGACAGTTGATATCTCTGAGAGATACTAGTCCTGACCCACAGAAGCCCATGCTTGTTTTTCAGCTAGAAGGTTATGTTCTCTCTCCCATGAAATATGTGGCTCTTGCCACAAGTTCCACCTTGTTTCCATGGATCCCTGAGATAGTCCTTCATCTCTGACAGATTATTGCTCATACCGTTCAGAGCCAGGCAATGGTGCTAAATAGGGAATGACATTAGCCAAGTTCAGTGATTTCTCTAACCTCTATGTAGACGGGTAAGAAGAGGAGTCATGCTGTCATTAGTCATGATAGATTCGTTGTCTGCCAGAACGTTAATCAAAAGAAATGAGAATTGTGTATACAAGAGAAAGGCAGCTCAGGATATTCTGTTTAGTACTGATAGATCAGGAAAATCATAATGATTCAGCAAAGGAGGTGTCTATTTATCTAAATTAAACAGGATCTGCACAATCCAACCATATTGCGTTGAGGCTAAGAAACCAGGAGAAATTCAAAATGCACAGCCAAGAGACACAATGGCTGATGCTGTGATGTGAAGGCAGAGCTTTGTAAGTACCCTGTAAGAATTGTGGGGCTGTAAACACTGCAATATTATATCTACTTAGAGAAAATATGAGACAGTGTTCAATGATGACCTTATCTAAGCTACAAATTCTTGTCAATTATTATGTGCTTGTAGGGACAAGTATAATAGATGGCAGAAAGTCCTTCTCATTTGTCCTCAGAGACAGCACTGATGTTGCCCAGCTAAGAAATCTGCTATACAGCTACAAAGGAGCCAATTTGATTTCACAAGCACGTGCCTTTATTATTTTAAGAATAATTGAATGTAGGCAGAAGAAAGCAGAATCTGTATGAAAAAAGACCAAGCTCTCCAGCATTTGCAGTTACCAGCCCTGTGGTTCTTACTTCTCCTGGACTTTTTTTTTTTTTGGCAGGGGGAGGCATGAGTTGGGGGATTATTTTTGTTTTCCTCCTCATTGACTCCCCTGTTTCACCTCACCTGAATCAGAGGAGTTTAAGTCTTGTATACCTAAGACAGAGGAGTTTAAGTCTGGTATGTGGTTTGGGTGTTGCTGTTGCTCAGAATACATATGCTTATGCAATACACACTCTGTGCTGCTGAATACACCCTTAACTCCCTTCTCTTTGTTGTTACAACAGACGAACCAAACTCCTGGAGTGCTCCCTCTGCCACCTCCCCAGGTCTGCCGGAAGTAGCTCTTTCCCTCGACGACATAATCTCACCATTATCTTCATCACACATAGCCCCACCCTCTGACCCTTCTCACCAGATAAGCCCAGAGCCAACATGGGATATCAAGAGGGAACACGATGTAAGGAAACCAAAGGAGCTTTCGGTGAACGGTCACAAAAAGAAAAGGTTAGGAGAACAAAGAGAAAGGTCGGCAAGCCCTAAAAAGGTAGACAGGTCAAAGCATGAAGAGGCTTCTTGGAAAGGATATTCAGAAGGCAAAAATAAGAGCACTGATGGTGGCAGGCCCACCTCAGAAAGCAGAGCAGTGGGACACGGCATTATGATCGAGGCTGGCACGAGGGAGCACGTGTGTGCTGGAACCAGTGATGAACAGTTCGGGAGGCTGAGGAAGCCAGAAGGCAAGAGAGGAGGATCTCTTAGCAAAAAAGAAGATCACAAATCCACACATACCAGTGAGAAGAAGTCAGCTGCAGCATCTGACCATGCCAAGCTTGAAACAGGGGCTACTAAGACGTACGGTAGCAACCGCTGCAGCTCGCCTGGAAGTGATATGGACCACAGTCAGAGGGACCCTGGCGGGAAACCCAGCGAGTTCCCCAGGAAGGGACATCTCCACGCCATTGGCACTCACAGCACCAACACCACAGTTCGAAAGGCAACGGTCTCCCCGGGGCCATGGAAAATCCCTGGCTCGGATAAGCTACCTAGCGTCCTGAAGTCTGGTACTTCTGCCATGAGCAGATAAGCAAGGGACTGTTGCCCTCTAACTGTCTCAAACTGACGCAGAACATTCTTCTTAGTTTTTGTCTCACATTGGTTTGTTTTAATTTATTTTAACTATCACACATATACACAAAACATTGAGGAATGAAAACATTAGTGTGTAATTCCATGACAATGTGCACAGTATCTAATAAGTTCAAAAGCATATGGTCAACACGAAAATTTAAAATCGACCCTGAAGTCCCAGTTCCATTTTAGGGACTTTGGCAGCTATGGAAGAAACCAAAACAATATGAAGGACAGTACATCAGAGAAGGATAGTGCAGTGTAGCTTTAGCATTTTTTTCCCCACTGCATGAAGGACTTGGATTTCATTCAAACTTTATATCAAGAAACTGGAACAAGTTAGAGCAATCACAAACTGGAACATCGCCTTAAATAAAACTGCACGGAGCAAGCTGAAACCGAGAGAGGATCTTTTCATGGAGCTAAAATGTTGTAAATAAATTGTTCTCGACATATCTAGACAGGGGTTAAAAGGTTTCTTTGAAGCATCATTCGGAACTGTACACCCATGACACATCTCCACTGTTAACGCTTTGGGATGGTCCACGTGAGACCCGGTAGCATAGTTCACTGGGCGCTACGGGAGGAGTGGGGAATCAGTGGATTAGTTTCTGTGATACCATTTCTACTGCCATTTTTGTGAACAAACCAAGTTTCTGTACACTGGAAAGGAGTTAGGATGGAGTTGTATTTGCAAATTATTCTCAAAAGCGATTTACTACAGGTTCCCCAAATCCTGCGAGGTAGCACATGAACCAATTGGTCAGGCTCAAAACCCAGATGTCTGCAAGGCCCTTGCAATGAGAGGAAGAGGGCTACAGAGAAAAAGCTGCAGTTTCCTTAAGGAATGCCTTTCCCTCCTGCAGAAAATGAGAGCTTCACGTATCAACAGTGCTATGTTTCATACCCATCTGCATTGAATTAGGACACACTCACCTTTCATCCCCTCAGTTTGGCAGAGCAGGTGCCTCTAAGGCACACGTTAACTATAATTAGACCGGTTCCTGAAATACGGTTGTCAGTGTCCTCATTCAGTAAATTCTATATATTTCCATTTTTTAAATGGTTTCCATTTTATCATTTCTTCCCTACTTTCTGTTTTTTTTTTCTTTTGGTCTTTTTGTTTTTATCTTTTTTCCTTGTCTGTTTCAAATTTCAAGCCTTAAGTGCCAGGTAAACATTCCAGTCTGCCTTCACAGGAAATTACTCCAAGTTCAGTCAATCAGTCATTACCTTGTTTCAAAAAGATGCGTGTGTGTCTGTGTAAGTGTGCATATGCTTATTTGTCTGTCAAAATTAAAACAAAATCTGGGCAATAATGCATTGGTAATTAAAAAAAAATCATAAAGCTAAGCACTGTCGAAAATTCATATTTAAAAACTGTTGTTCTCTAGCAATCTTAGTTCCTCACATGCTCTGCTGAAAAATTAGATTGAGATTGGCTTTGTTCCAAGAAATTAGCACATTACTGTATGTCTCAAACATTGCACTGGACTGAGAAATTTATAGGCATGTTTCTTCCTGTCCAATTATTTGAAAAGCCTCAAGTCAAGGATTTTGCAGCTTTCAAACAATTTTTTTTTTAGAAAAAAAATCCATTTATAATTTCTAAAAAAGCACAAGTCCATGTAGCTGTTTATAAAACTCTTATTTAATGAGAAAAAAAATCTTTATCCCCTGAACTAGAATCCAATATAATTTGCCATTAATTTATTGAATCTGATTTTGGACAATGCTTCTGTAGTGTAGATGCACGTCCCAGTATCTTATTTTTATGTATAAAGAAAGCAAACAATGAAATCTGAAAAACAGTTGAGATTATGCTTGCATAAACTCTAATTTGCACAGTTCACAGCTACTCCTTGTGCAGTAATTGCTTTATGCGGCTGTAATCGATAACCTGTGAAGACAGCACATCATCTAAACCCCATTCCAAATAATATTTCTGTGTAGTGTTAGCTGTGAATTTACCCTGTACAGCTCTATCTCTATAAATATAATTCCATGTATTAATAGTCACAGAAAGGCTGTAAGTGAGCAACTATTTTTATGAAACGCACCACTATGGATAAATTAACTTTTACAGAAATCTTGTTTACTGTATGATATTCTAAACCACTGTCAAATAAAATATATATCCAAAAATCTTTTTTTTTCAATTGTACATAGTCTGTGTTAATTTTGAGTGACAGGCTTCAGTGTTACACTGAGAAATAATGGCTTCCATGAATACAAGTAGAATTAATCGGCTACTGCATTATGAAGAAGGAAATTTTGATTTCTTACTCCAAAGAGGGGTACAATTTATTAATTTACATGTAGGTGACCAAACAAATTCTGCATAGGCAAGTTAGGGTGTATGAGGCTACAGGGATATCTCTCCCTTGGTGGAGAAGCCTGAACTCTGCTTCTCCTTCCAGTCCCAGGAGACACAGGACCTGGGTGGCCAGACTCCCAGCACTGAGACAACTTCTGAGCGTACACCATATACACAAAAGGATCTGGCAGCTCTAACTAGCACAGAAAGGTTTGTTTACAAGCTGAGTGAAGGCGACATGATTTGATTTCCAGTTTACTTTACAGGAAAAAAAATGCCTCAGAAAACATTACAAGGGTGTAAAAATAATGGTAACCAGATAGCCCCTTCGGGGGTGTAATCCATCCCTCGTTGAATGGAACAGAAAAATGCTCCTTACCTACAGTTAAAGTAAATTGCCAGTTTACAGGCACCATAAGATGTGCTGGCTGTAAATCTACCAATATTCTTCACACAAACATGATGGGTTTTTAAAATAAATATTTACTTTTTCCTTAAAATACCATTTTCTTCTAAAAATAATAATTTGCCTTCATATACCCTGAGTCAGTTTCTGCAGAGCCTCATTCTTCAGAAGATTAATGTTCCGCGTAAAAAAAATTCAACCAGCTGAACTAATAACATCATTTTTCATTACAATAAACACGTAACAAATTTGAGGCATCTTTAATACTCCAATGCACTGTGACAAGCAAGCTTGCCTGCGTGTGATCAGCCATGCACATTTGGGAAGGAGTTTTGGTAAAACCTTGTAGGCAGATGTTGGTGCAGCCCTTTTCTTAATCAGTGGCAAATGTTGGCTCTGGGCTTTGCTCTCTCTTGAGGTATTTCTGTGCTCAGTAGCTTTAGGAAGCACACACAAACTGCAGGGCCTGGAAGAGCTGATCTTCAAACACGTTTAATAAAAAAGCCAGAAAATTTAACAACTCCCACAAGATCTTGCCAAAGATGCCATCTTTTCTTCCAGAAAGCTGATGGGCTAACAACACTCATCATTTAGGTACAGCAGAGCACAAGCTGCACTGGCTTCACTGCACTGCCCTCCCCTAAACAGGAGGGACATTTGTAGCCCAGGTATTTACCTACTCTGTGGCCTCGGTGATAAGACTGCCAACAGTTTAGCACCACTGTGGATAGCTGTCTGCTAGGAACTGATGCAGAAGTTCAAGCATGGCCCCATTACTTACCTAATCTTTTTTGTCTCCCATCTGAATGCAGCCAACCACCATTGCCAAGAATTTCTCATCTCCATCAAAGATCAGCTTCAGCCTGATTTGCGCTGTCTCTGCTGAATAAGAACATCTCATGCTCAGCCTTCTTTACATCCCAGGTGCCCTCAGCACTACCATATCTATTCTGAATCTCTCTTCTTCTTTCACAGCTCCCAACTGCTATTGCTCTTAATCCTGAGATAAATCCTGCTGTCTTTCAGTGGACTTGTACTTTCATTCTCGGTTTTCCCCTTCTATCCTTCAGAACTTTGTCTTCCTCTCTTTTCCTCTTTCCTTCTGGCCCTCTCTCACCAGATGACATCATTTGCCATGCTCAACCTCTACCTTACCTGGACCTCTCAGCATCTCCACGTTAGACATCTCTGCTGAGGAGTGTCATGACTAGTTCCTGACACTGGCCAAGTCATTAACATGCTCCTGGGTGTCATACAAACATACAGACATACTCAACACCTTGTATTGAAGTCCAACCCAAATCGTCTGCCTTGGTGTCCCAAAACCACCAGCAGTTACTGATTAGACATACTAACTCTACATGCTGCCAGTAACTCCCTTTGCAAGTACAAATAATGTTTTTCTTCAATGCTATTACAGCTAAATCTCTGTACTGATAATGTTCCAAGCATTCAGGCCAGGTTTTGTGGCTGCAACATGCATGATCTCTACTGGAAGTCTCCAAATTCAGTTTACAAAGTCAAGGACAGGCAAAGCCGCAGGCACATTTCTGTCTTAGTCACTATGTTCTTTCTGTACACCACTGCTGCAGCAGAAACACGGTGCCAGAACCGCAGGCGTATAAGCAGAAGAGCACACCTCAGCTAATGAGGATGTCGCCCTCCACGTTTCTCCTTGCTTGGAGGGAAGCTTTGGTGTGAAGGGGAAAAGTTTATTGGTACACTGCCATGGAGCTCAAAGTTAGAGAAGGCTTTGGACTTGCCCAGGGATGACTGATCTCATTAGGGATTTACTTCACAGTTCACTTCTGTAAGTCTCCTAAAGAGTCCTTTCCCTCTTTTGTCCCCTTGACGCCTAGGATATTTTCCATAATTGTTGCTAAAAAGGCCACACAGGCAAGGCAGGCTGCCTACTCTCATGACTAATAGAAGACTTGGAGACAATTTCCATAGCTGTGTCACGCAGGGCTCCCACCCCCATGTCTATTAGACTCAAGGACTCCCAAGGCTGTTTCTCCATCTATCACGTCAGAACTGAACATCACCTTCACCTTCACAGCTGTCATCGAAACAGCGAGCCTTTTTAATTAGCTATTACTCCCTAACGAAAATCCAGTGCACCATCTGGACAGAAACATCTGGACTTTGGGAGGGGTCAGGACTCAAATGTCACCTATGCCCCAAGCCCCTTGCTGGCCAACACGCAGGTCCCCTGCTCAGCACCCAGGAACGGCTGCTTCCTTGGGGTGACAGCCTCTTCCCTCTGCCCAAATAAGTGCCCTTAGGCTCTGCATAGACCATCACCCTCCTGCAGCCAGCGCAGGCATGCACAGCCCAGTCTTCCCAGTCCCCAAATATTTTTCTCATCATTTCTAACAGCAATGATGTGATTGCACATTTATTTCCATAGCTGGTACCTAAGTTTAGCATATTTTTTTTAATATATCATCAAGACACAGTAACATAAGCAATATCTCTGAATTATAGCAAATCTAAAAATTATGTTCTATCCTTTCCTGCCTTTAGTGTCTCTATGGCAATAAGTTACTCTGCCAGTTCAATTAAACGATGAGGAGAGAGTTTTGCTTACAAGGCACAAATAAATATCTTTTAAACAGCTGAGGGGACACCAGTGCACAAATGCCCACTCCCACTCACATACACCGGGGCCTGAAACACCACCTGCCGCTCCCCCTCAGGAACTTCCCAAATATCCATATCTGAGATGGGCAGCTGTCGCTCTCAGAAAAAAAAAACACACATAAGGATGCAGATGATCCAGAAAGCTATAATTCTTCCACAAATGAATAGCTTTGAGTGTTTTAAAGGTAGGAAATATTTAAACTGAAAAAATACACAAGAGAGGGTGCGGGGAGAAGGAGAAGGAGTGACAGGGCTTTCTGTGATGGCCCCTTGCTGACCTGCTCTATTTTCAACTTCTTCAAGCTTAAAAATGAAAAAAGATGACTTGTCAAACATAGCAAATGCTGCAACAAAGCACGACAAGTTTTGGGGACTGCAAGAAAGGATATTCAGTGATGATGTTTCTGAAAAAAAGTGTAATTTCATAAAGCAAAAGGTCTGGTTAAACTCATGGAGAGGGATAATGCCCAAGGAGGGGAGAGCACACTGTCCTCTGCCCCCCAGGGGCAACTCCAGGGTGCTGATGGGCTCCTCCAACACAGACTAACCCCCAGTTTCTCCAGAGGTTGCAGCTGTGTTGAGTGGCCTCAGCAGAGTGCTGGCACTGCAGTGACAGCCCAGCAGCAGCGATTGCTTCCCTGCAATGGAGGAAGGTCAAGAACCCAACCTCTGTGATGCTCCTCTGCACCCCTGTGCCCCAGGGGTGCTGTGCACCGCCAAGGGACAGCCCTTTGCCCACTCAAAGATGCTGTAGATGTGGAAGCAGAGGGAGGAGAAACTAAAACACAAAAGCCAAATCCAGACGTACTGCGAGAGCCCCAGTGCAGCAGCAAGTTGGAAGAAAGTTGCTGAGCAGCTGCAGAGCCACAGCTTCATCAGGAGCCCCAGCAGGTGTGAGACCAGGGCACTGCTGGCCTCCTGTCCTTCCCCCCGCTCCATAAATTGGGGCCATTGCTGTCACTGAAGCCACTTGAATTTTTACACTGCTTTCCTAAAACTCTACAAAAATCTGTAGGTTTTGCTTCCTGGATTGCCCTTTGCTCAAAAGTAGTAAAAAACAACAGGCAACCAAATCAGTCCAAACACCCTCCCCTGCCATCACCAGGCAGCAGGGCTGCCCGTGGCTTTGAAGTTTCTATTCATATGTATGCATAAAATTAATGAATTTTGGTGCTTGTACCTTCCCAAAGCAATTAAAAACCATGCCAAGAGCTTTAACTAAAGTATTTAAAGAATTGCAGTCTATAAACCAGAAAATTGTTCACCCTGTCTCTGAACCAGCAAGTACAGAGCTACATTTAGGGAGCTATTTAATTTAGGAAGAAAATCAGACCTTCCCCTGCATCGTCCACAAAGCTCACCACGTACGAAACACCTATTCCAATTAGCACTTCACTCGCTCCAGAAGTTTTTTAAAAATAAACCCAGCGGGCAATACAGAGCACTGTAATGTGTTAGTAGAGAATATTTCAGAGTACTTCTCAAACCTCCAGCATCACAAACAATACTGATTCACTACTCTTTTATATCACCCCAGGGAAGATGGATGCAAGCATGTGCCTGCTTCTGAATGACTCCTGTCTCCTGTATCCCTGGTATTGCAGGACGTTTTGAGGTGGTTGCTGGTAAACAGAAGCCCCGAGTGCCACCGTGCCAAGGTGGCTGCAGCAGGTCACAAAGATTTTTTTGGAAGCACCTTCCCATCCAATTTGTACACCAGCACCACATCATCCCACTGCACCCAGAGCACAGAGGCCATCCTGCCATCCTGTGTGGCATCCAGCTGAGAGGGGGTCACAACCCCGTGCCGTGGGGCTGCACCAACAGCTCTACGTCCCTGGGCATGCGGCACTAAGTCCTACTTTGTGACAGCTCCCAACAACTAGCACCTGGCAGCACAAGCCCCCAAACTCCCCCAAGGAGCAAAAGCTTTTTCCCAAACCACAGCAGTTTGTCCTGTGATCCTGTTTTGGGGAGTACAGCCCCCTTAACCTGGCTGCTAATTCACTTGCCAGATTGATTTATAGCAAGGCACTCTTCCTGGGAGAGGGCAGCTTTAGCAATGCTTTTGCCCTGACTTCACATCCCAAAATACAAGATGGGCTTCCCATGTAACAAAACTGCAAGAGCCCAGCCCCAGGCTCTGCTCGTGAAGCATCTCTGGGGGATCAGCACCCTCGCTCCCTCTGGGCAGACCCCTCGAGCAGCCTCTGCCCAGTTCCCCACACTCGTCTCTCACCCTGTTCTCTTTATAGCGAATGTTCTTCATCCTGGCGTACAAATGCAAGTGCAGCCTGAATTGATCCCCTCCACACCTTTGGTCCTGTGAGGTTAACAAGTAGGTCTCTACTTCGCAGTGTTATAGGCCATTATGTTCTTTGATTAGCAGCGCCTTCCCAGACTAAATGGCTTTGAAGTAAATTCAGGTTTGATAGCTAGTGCTTTTAAGACTGATTGTTAAAGCTTTTTGCAAATTCCATAGGAATTATTCATATTTCAGCCCCCCTCTCATAAGCACTAGCATCCCTGAGCTTCACTAGCTACGGCAAAATGCCAGCAAGAACCCCAGCAGTGGGCTGGAGGTGACAAGGCGCTGAGTGCGTTGGGGCTGGATGCCACCAGAGCTCTCCGCGCTTTGTCAAACCTTCCCACTTAGGTGTCTGTGCTCTGCTCGGCAGGACCCATCACACGCCATTGCTTATGCAGCTGCTGAAGTCCAAAGGGAGTAAATGATGGGCTAGGCTAGTGACAAATCCCCCTGATTTTCCCCATTCGCTTCAGGCATTTTCCTCACACCAGGAGGACCCAGTAAATAACGTGCACAACAGCACACAGCTCTGCCACCATCAGCCCAAGATTGCCTGGAGCAAACTACCCTGGAGAATTGGAGGCTGATTTTCACCAGGATTGCCTCCTGGTGACCCAGCCAACACAGAAAAGTGGTTGGGGACCTCTGATCCAGGACTGGCCATGTAAACATCGCATGCTTAGATGGAACAAATGGGTCCCACGAGCCAAAGTGGGGCAGTATGAGCTGTCGCTATCAAACCTTAGCAATTCCTCTCACATCAAGTTACCAAGTGCAGAGACTTTGGCCAGCATAGCCTGAGGGACAGTAAGGCACTATTGCATCTTTTTTATAAAAGATGGTGTTGAAGTAATAGATAACGAAGCAAAAAAGGCAGTTGTAGTGTGTGAAAGATAAAGTATGAATTGACCCACTAATTTTGATGGCATCTCTTACTCCTTTTTCTTGCAGTTAGAGTGAGTCTTTGTACGTCACAAAGCCCATCCATGGCCAGCGTGTATAGGAGACAGGAATGGTGGGAGATGCTCTGTGGGGAAGTTATATGAAGTGAGCCACTGCTGACATTGCCCTGTGCCCTTGAACACAGCACACACATGCACACGTACACACACACATCCAAAGCAGAAGGAAGCAGGCAGCTCTGATTCTGGTGCTGACTCTTCCTCACAGCCTCACTGCTGGGAAAGGACAACTCAGACGTGATCTGCGGGGCCGCTCCAGCCCACAGGCTCACTGCTGGGCTGTGTGGGACCGTGCCACTGGCACGCAGGGTATGCCAGCCATGTCTACTCTGTATGCAGAAGTATTTATAGGCGAGAGAAAATAGACTCTATAACCCAGCGTTGATCTTCTGAGCTTTAGCAGGAAGCATTTGTAGAAAATGCAAACATCAAATTTTCTACTAAGGACTTTCAGTAGAAAAGTGATTCACCAGCACAATAAAACCTATAAGACTTTAAGAAGAAACAATTTTGTCCTTTAAGTCATAAATAATATACAGTCATAGAATTCATATAATTAGCTAATATCACACCATTTTAAAAAATTATTACTGTAAATTACCTTGTAAGTATGTAACTGTCCTGGTTACAGTAACCTTAGGGAACTACCAGATATTTTATGATGTCAAATGGAATCAGGTTGTGAAAAGGCAGAATCAAACTGACACAGAAGAAACTATCAAGTCATAAGAACTCAAATCACAGGAACACAGTTACACAGTTACTGACCTACAGTCTAAGTAACCCAATGGATATAATCCATAAACGGTAAAGAAAACTACAACTACATGAACTTATAAAAATAGTATGAAAAAAATCAAGTTATAAAAAAAACGGTCAAACTCTGAACCTTTGGGAAGGAAAAAATATCCTCTCCCAGGCTGGTATCTGCCTGGCATCTGGTCAGCCTAACACTACTGGGGTCAGCTTCACAAGAATAAGACTTTTCAGCCAAGAAGATCTGTAATTCTTTTCTGTGTGTTCATTATGCAATATCTTTTTAGTTTTTTAGTTTTCCACTTTGAAACAGACTTTTCTGAGTTTTCCTATTTCTTCCAGCATGACAACTCTTATATAGTGGGTCACTGTCAAGAACTCAAAGGACACATAGTCTTAATCAATATCAGGAACTGGCAATCAATGTCTAAATCTGTACTGTATAGCAGGGAGTCCCAAAAGCACAAATGTAGGATGGCAGCAGAGGAACTCCCCAAAGGATGTGTTACAGGAACAGGATGACACCAGGGTGTCAAGGTCACAAACACAAAGCACAAATTACCAATTAGTTGACTCAAAAGGAATGTGACCTCAAAAGCTGGGAGGAACCCATTTTTAGGGCACAGCAAAAAAAAAGCATAATGTGAAATATCCTGCATAGGGTGAGAGCATAAACAAGAAAGAGGCTACAAAAGCCACTTACGGACCCTGCAAGAACAGGATCAAAGGAAGAAGAGCAAGTAATTGCTGCAGCACCATCTCCCTTGGTTAAGGACTCCTACCATGATCAACATTGCTCCCTTTCTACAGTGGCTCCTCCATCACCTGCAGCAGAGAAAGAGCTCTGCTGTTGAGTTTCCCATTTGCCATGTTCTGCCACTGCAGCTCAGCAATCCTCTCTACAAGGTTGTGTTTTACTATGTCACCGGGTAAAGGAAACAGGAATTTTAGGAGTGTGTGTATTGCTTTCTCCTCCAGCTTTCCTCCACGACACAGTGATGCTGCAGTGCTCAGAGGCACAAATAGTCATTATGGATTCAAGGCAAGTCCTTGTTCACTGTAAACATTTATACGCTACAGAGCAAGTGAGACTGAGAATACTCAGTAGGCCAATGGTTAGGAAGATGAATGTTAGTGTCCCAAGTTCAGTCTCTGCTCCAGAGACTAACAGGATAGGAATGCAGAGCAGGATTCATCTCATGCAAGTTTAGATATCTACATTGCTGCTACTCATTCTAAGCTTTTTACAAAGGAAACCAAGAGGCACCTTTAGAAACAGATTTACCCAACACCTTTGGGATGAAATTAATTGTCCTGCAGAATCCTCTGATTCTTTCCATTGAAAGAGCATGCAGGGTTACTAGCTCCGAGTCACATCTGGTGTCTCAATTTTCGAAGTCAGGATAGATAAATCCCTCTTAAAATTTTCTTAGATGCCTTTAATTTCAGACATGTCCTGATCATATCTATAGGATCAGGCTTCATGAAGGAGAAGAGATAAGCAGGGAAACCCTGAGGGTTCAGCCAGTGCTACTAGTTATGCTATCTGTGTGCAATATCTTCATCAGGCACCCACAGTCAGTGACCCAGGGACTCAGCCCCATGAGCAGTTAGGAGACAGCTGAGCTGCTGTTCTGGGGCAACCGAGAGGATTCCCACCAGCACTCACCGGGCAGGAAGGTGACCAGGCTCTTCTGAGAATCAGGACTTTCCCATCCAGGGAGTCCTGCTGAAACCAAAATTCCCAGCATCTGTTACCGCCCAGGGAGACGACCCTGGGAGACGGGTGACCCAGAAGGAGACAACCTGGAGCAAGAGACAACCCAAAGACAGCTGACCCAGAAAGAGAGAGAGCACTTCCAGACAGATCCTCATCTACTGGGCATGACATGCATGACATGGAACACATCATTGGCCAATTTGGGTCTCAATCCTAAACCTCAGGTTGAATCCCAGGCTAGTAATTGGGGCTGTGCTCCCTCCCAGCTTCTCCTGCCCCCGCAGACACTGGCACAGCAGAGATGCTGAAAAGTTCTTGACTGTCCTGGCAGCAACTATAAACATCAGTATGTGATCAGCCTTCTCAGCACAAATCCAAAACACAGCCTCTCACTAGCTACTATGAAGAAAGTTAGCTCTGTCTCAGATGAGACTAGGACAGTAGGATATTACAGTCAGGATATGCTGAGCATCTTAGCTGAATGGTATTTGTCTATTCTAGAATTAACCCATCTGGGATTTTTCATATCATAAGAAAAAGGGAGATTGTGGCACTTCCAAGCAGTGACTGTAGTTAAAATACATATTGCACCATTCACAGCTCGGTTGGACACTCCGTTGCCACTGAGTAGGTGACATAAAAGGTACTGTAGGTGTTGGAACACACCAGAGGTAATTTTTTATTTCTTACCTAGGTGATATCTTAACCAGCTATGTTTGTACCATAGGGATTTCGAGAAAGGGAATTCAAGAGGACTATTTTTCTTAATTCCTTTTACCAACTACAGTATTTTTTTCCTTCTAATATTTCTTCCAAGGAAGCAAAAACCCTTTGAATTAAATGAACATTAGTTGTCTATTACTGGATAGCACAGAGACAGAAATTAAGGACTAACAATATTCTGAAACTAGCATGACCTTAAATCATGGCAGGTTAATAAATCACTTCAAATTTAAATCTCTGTCTGCTCTCACCTTGAGTTCTGAATACCTTTAATCAGGTAGCATAATAGAAATTTTGATGATCAAAGGCTGTAACTACTGGTGGAGTGAGACTACAAGTTGGAGAGACAGCTGGGACGTAAAGTTTGGGCTGTTCAACAAAAATGCTTTGGCAATTCAGTCTCTCAAGAACCTGTAAAACCTAACAAGTGATGGAAAAGGTTTCAATATTTAACAAAAGACATTGAAGAGCTTGTAAAGCCCAGCATGGGTGATGCAGGTGGGAACTCAGAGACACCAGGAAGGAAGAGAGTTTGGGGTGAGCTACAAGATCGACGTTCACAAGCAGAACTGTGTGGGATGAGTTGAGGCAGCCCCTGCAATGCCATTCCCCCAGGAGGAGAGCAGGTGACACCACCAGAGTCCAGAGATCTGCATCCTGCAACGCCAGCACATGCGGCGTGTAGTAAAGCCAAGACTCACAAACCTGCGAGAACTAATGATAAATGTGGGGTTTCTGTCCTGCTAAGGAACCTGAGAGCAGCTGCAGCACGAGCATCCTAATGCCACTGTCCTGCAGCAGCCCTTTGTGGAAGATGAAGCAAGAGTCCAGCATCACTCATTCTGTGGTCCTCTTTAACATGAACACAAAACGACTTGTATACATCTGAACTTTAAAAAGTAAATCTATATACCAAAGCTCTGCAAGTATAAACAAGCAGACTGTATATATCTGAAAATCTGGGAGGAGGAAGGCATAGGGGCCAATTCAAGACACAGAAGAAAATCCAGTGGCATTATCCACTTCTTGCACCTCCGTCCCCACACCAAAGTTGTACTTGGCTGCTAAATTTGAGGTGTTCATGTTTTTTGGAACATTCACACATTTAATCTCTAGCATCTTCCTAGTGTCATGCAAGGCAGAATAAAGCTGTCAGGGTTTTCTCCCTGTTTATCGATATTACCACTTACTTACAGCCACAAAAACACCCTCATCTTAAGAGACATTATTTGTGGGTATGTCTGTCCCGCCACACTTAGGAAGCTTCTACAGGGGCAAAAAGCCCATATCCTTACAAGAATAATAAGTTTTATAAAACCCCTAATCATATAAGTCAGAGCAAACTGCCTGTGAAAGCCTGGCTCCGCTGAATTCAAACATAAAACTCTGGTTTCAGGGTGGACAGAATTTCATACACCACCTGTAAGAGAAATTGGCTGTTATGCCCAGTTCATGCACAGGGGGAAGCACCTCCAGCTGAGCACAGGGCTCCTTGAGCACTTCAAGCCTTGTATGAGGAACAAAAAAAACCAGAGACCTTGTGCTGAGTCCCCTGCTTTGTTTTTCTCCAAAATGACGAGTAATTCTTACATATGATGGAAGGTTTCAGCACATTCTGGAATACAAATACCGAGGTTTGCTCCATCCAAAGTGAAACAGTCACTGCAGCACCGCTCTGGCCTGACACACTGAAACCTGGGCACCTCCAGGCAGAGCCACCGAGGTGGCTTGGTCATGCACGGCCACGTTGTCTCCAAAGCTGAGCTGCCCCAGGAATGTGCATAACCGCAGTCACGTGGCACTATAGCTCAGCTCAGGAGCGTGATGCAGAGCAGCCACCACTGATTATCAGTGTAACAAGTGCAAGCTGGATCATCTGCAGTCCAAATAACCCATTCACAGGGAATCAAAAGCAGGCTTGCCAAGCTGCCTTTCCCTGCTGCTTCATGCCCTGGCACAGGTGACATGAAAGACACTCTGGCCATAGTTTTGTTTATCTAGCATTTTCTATTTGATAAATAAAACAGAGCATACTAAATGCCTGTATGTGTATGTGTGTATATTTGTATGCACTTACACCTTTGAGCCAATTTCTTACAGCACTCTGCACTGATAAATTACATCTATTGTTGGTCCTTCAGGTTCCTTCTGTGTTTCAGCAAAGGACCTGGGAAGTCAGCTCAAGGGGAAGGACAGCTGCTCTTTAAACACTGCACTTCCCTCTTCAGGAAACATGGGTCTCGGGAGGAGGCAGAGCCTGGCTTGCAGGGGATGAGTAATTGCCTTCTGGAAGCGAGCTGCAGCACTCAGCGTAGCTGTGCCTTCAAAATGCAGTTTTCAGTCCCCATCTGCAGGCAGGATGGAGCAGAGCAACTCAGCACCCTGGCTGGGCTGGGGGGCACGGGGCTGGGCTGGGGCAGAGACCCGGCACTGCAGCAGAGGATGAAGAACATCATGGCAGTGATCTTGCAGCTAAAATCTTATTTGCCATTCATCGCTTCATCACCTACCAGGCAACGCTTTTAGGGTCCAGTCTCCTTAGGTGGCTGTGAACGGGCAGTTGTTCCGCAGTTCTGCCGGAGAGCCAGGCTGGGGGTAAGTGCAGGTTTGCAATACGCATACACCTGTATTTCAGTCAAATGACAGAAAGTAATAAAGATTAAGGAGGAGAAAAGCTATAGGCAGAGATGTCTCACATTTGTGCACACGGGGCAGAGCAGGCGCGGGGGTGTCAGCACATCACGCTTCAGGGCAGCAGCAGGGATGCAGAGAAGGGCAGCACAAAGCCCTGCAGAAACACCGCGGCTGTACCGGGAGGCTGCTGAGTGCCCAAGCTGGCACCCTGCTCCAGCAACCCAAAGTACCCCCCAGACCACAGCAGCTTCCCAACTCTCGTGCCAGACTGGAATTCACGACAGCTGATACCTGCTCACACAGCAACATACTTATCCATTGCATAAGCAAAACCAGATCCACTCCCAGATTTCCAGCACAAGGAAAGGGCTACACTTGTGAAGAATTTGGGGAGAGGGGAGCAGGCAGTTGAGCTGGGAGCTCTGAAGCACCTGCACGGTGGCTCAATTGTCCCTGAACACGAACAACCACTGAGCTCCTGCCTACACAAAAAATTTTGTCTCCTTGACAAACTGGTGCCCAAACCCTAAGGCAGTGAAATTGTAAAGGCAAACTTCCCTTGCTCCCTACTTTCAAAAGCAGTGATTGAGAGCAAGGTTTTCAGCTTCAGCCCAAGGCAAAAGGAAAGTACAACTCAATCAGTACTTTCAGGTAAGAGAATATTCCCTTTAGCTGAGGAAGCATGAGGAATCCAGAGGTTTTGATTAAAGTCCACCTTCCAGCCCTTCCTCGTGTTAGGAGGTTTCACCGTTATCTGAGTGCTCGCCTTCGCCTGCTGATGGACAGCTTGCTCATATATGCAATATTATTCAAATTTGTCAAAAGTCATTTAAAATCCCATCAACATCAGCACACTGAAAAGGGGAATATTAACCCCTAATTCCAGCTAGTCAAGAACTGCTCTTTCACTAGTTTCTAATGAAAATTACTCTGTAATAAGTTTGTCTTGATTTTTTGTTGTGACACAGTCCTTTAATTAATGCATTTATACAGTCAAAGTAATGAGTTTTCTCTATCATATCTGTCTGATAATATATCTTCTTAGAAAAATGAGATTAATCATTATTTTTAAAAAATGGCTGCATGATTTTTTTCATTTCATTTATGATATCTGCATAGATAAATCAAAAAAAAAAAAAAAGCCCATTTCCATCACCCTCCCAGAATGGGATTAATTTACTATAACAAAAATGGATGGGAGCATCAGAAGTGCTCCAAATATGTTCACAGTGACTAATACCATGAATATGAAAAGCTATCTTAACCGATTCTAAGTTGCAGACGGATCTTGGCAGAAAGGAAGCCAGAGGAAATGAATGCAATTGCTGCAAAATACTTAAAAATGACAGAGGGAGGAAAGTCTAGACAATGTGAGATGATTGCCACGCTCTCCAGCTTGGAATGCAAAGCCCGTCTTCTGATTGTTCTGGGGTTTAATCTGCCGAACACACATCACTCCTCGAACCCATATGGGCAAGTAATTTGCCATATGTTTTAGTACATGGCATGAGTACCCGGAGATGTACTACTGCTCACGCTGCATATAGAAAAAAAGCAAGAAATGCCACCCGTGTCTCTCTGGTACACTAACAAGAGGGTGGAGTGCTCCACGGTTGTTTTTAAAATAAATACCAGCCCTCTATATGGTATCTTCTCCTTCTCCATGCTCATAGCCATGCAATCTCTCCCTGACTCCCAGAGCCCTGGGACCATGGAAAGAGATCTGGGGTTTGGGTTGACAGCAAGTTGAATATGAGTCAACAATGTGCCCTGGCAGCCAAAGGGGCCAACCATGTCCTGGGGTGCATCAAGCACGGCGCAGGTAGCCATCGAGGGAGGTGATTGTCCCACTCTACACTGCACTGGTGCAGCCCCACCTCGAGCACTGTGTGCCTCGCATACTTACCACTGTTATGTTTGTCTTACATGCCATTCACTTGAACGGTTGTCAAACCTCAGGGCATGCTGGTTCAAATCAGGCTGCGGACACTCGCACACAGGGTATCTCTGGTCTTTTGAGTTGGATTATACTGGTGCTGGTTAAAACTATTTGCAAAATCATAGCCACTAAAGTTTTGGGACACTAATACTGTTTCCCTGTAGTCAAACAAACTGACATCTCATGCCCAAAAGGCAGGACTTCAAATTATATTCAAGTGAAAATTTTCTATAAACACTCCAACCTGATTGTCATGCTGAGATGTTTCCCTCTGCCACGTCAACTGACAACAGTGGCATGTTAATCCTGCTGCTGCTACTAAACAAAGTGCATTTAGTACAGCACAGGAGAGTCCTAAAGAATAAGAAGTGGTGCTCCCAGCTGACCATTGTGTAGAGTCTACCCAACCTCGGCACGCCCAACGCACAGCCCGCGGCAGCCCCAGTCAGAGGAGCGCGCTGGCTGGGCTGACACAGCTATAGCCCAAAGGCTCTGGAAATGTTTTCTCAAACAAGAATTGCATTTGATAAGGAGCATTGCAGGGAATTAACAGTCTGGCAGTACTGCTTGTTACCTTTCTTTGGTTTTCATCTCTTGGTTTACTTTGTATTCTGATACAATGAAAGCCTTTGCATTTTCAGAACAGAGAGCTGCGTACACAAGGAAATCTGTTGCTGAAATGGGCAATTTGTAATCGCTGCCCCTTGTCTTCTCTGTGTGGCTCCTTGTGAAGAGAGAGCCTCCATCCTCCTTATAGGCATCATTTAAGCTCTGCAATACTGTGATGAGATCTTCCTGAGCCTTCTCTTCTCTGGGGAGAAGAGATCTAACTCCTTCAGGCTTTCCTCATAGCGCAGTTTTGGATAGTGGTTCGATCATCTTCGTGGCCCTCCTTTAGATCCTCTCCAGTCCATCTGCATCTAAGGTCAGTAGAAATTTTTTAATGTTCAATACCACAACCACCAGGCTATCTAATCTACATCATTTTCCTGTACTGCAATGACAGCTATTAGTTGTGTAGAGCTGGGCTGGGATGTTGACAAGAAGTGACAGCTGTTGTTAGCAGGATCTGGTTCAAAGGATCAGATCTGGAGAACTGTGGTTCTCCGTATATTGCCCACCTGCAAGCTCCAGGTGTTAAATCTGTATTATCAGTAGTAACTTCAACAAGGCATCAACCCTATCTTCAGTGAAACTAGATTTTTCAAATCCTTTTTTTACAACCAGGTCTTGGGGGGTTTTTTTATGTTGTTTTCAAGCATTAATAATCTGTTTTGCCTTTTATTTCAAGAAAGGTTACTGGCCCCGTTAAGGGAATTTGAAAGAAACAAAATATAAATGTAGTGGCAAAACCTGCTATGCTACTCCCAGTAGTGCATCCTTTGGCTGTGCATTATTAAGCTAACACAAAGAACATTTTGAGGAATACCATTATGCTGCTGCACAGAGAAAAATGTTTCTGATTAGCATGTACTTGATATGCTTGGAAAATCAGTTCTCCTTCAGAGAGTTCCAGCAACAAGTGAAACATCTGTTGCTTCCTCTAAGTTATAACAATTATTTCACAATTATTCTTTTGTGTACTTTGAATTTCTAATTTTTTATTTTTATCTAGAAAGCCAGGATTTGTGGCGCAATTGAAATGCACAATGTGCCCATGTGTGTGGGAAAGAAGAATAGGAAATAATGGCAGTCTCTAACTGCGGCGTTATGTCACCTCAAGGCCAAAATTGTTGGCTGTCTACATTATTTGCATTCACTGTATTAATTCCACCCTGTACACAATGGGAATTAATCCCATTTCAATAGTTTCAATGGCTCCTATTTATCGCAAGGTTGATGCCAGCGATTGCTATTGTGTGTAGCTGCACAATATGCTTTCTGCAGCCAAAAAGCCAGCTTCGAGTTCCTACCCCCTTACCGCAGCGCATTGCTTGTGTGGCTGTATCGGTGCCCATGCTCGTGGTATAAACACCACTGAAATAAATCATGTTAAAAGAAAACCACAACTAGGCTGGAGTCGCAAACAGCACGGCAGCAAAAATGTGCAGCTGCACCCAGGAGAGGAAGGAATTGCTTAAGCCAGATTCATGAGCATTGAAAACAAGTCACAGCACAAACCAACAAGAACTGTGAACGGTCAGACCCCCTCAGCAGCAAAGGAGTTGAAAGACCAACCAGAGATCTTGTCCCATGGTAATTCACATTCATGACATCAAGGATAGGTTTGCCTCGTTATATTCAGGGGTGGTTATCTGCTATTACTTTAAAAGGCGATGAACAAAGGAGAAGCGAGAAATGTAGGTTAAACATTGCACCTCGCTCTTCCTGCTGCGTTTGCCCGCACAGTAGCCACACGAGTGCTGGGGGCACAGCCTCTTACGGAAACAAGGCTCCATGTCAGCCTCCGACTGTCAGCGTAGAGTTATTCCTGCCACCCACATAGGCCATGTGAATAAATAACTTCCCAAATACATTTAAGAGCAGTCTGTCTTCATAGAATGGGTTTACAAAAGGCTGGAACCAGGACGCCTTGCTGAAGGACAGGGGTAAAACAGCCGTGGTTCCCCTCTGCAAGCTAGAGGTTTTTCGTCCCATTTTTACCTGCCCTGCAAACATCGTCTGGCCAGCTAGTGAAGGCCTGCTAAGAGTATCTTTGGCTCAGCTGCAAAACTACAGCCCAAAGGTAATACAGGAGACACATGGAAAGCCTTGTCTCCGTCACCTCGACTCCTCTGCGCGCAGGGTACCCGTGATTCCAGCTGCCGGGAGGATGCACGTCGCAGGGTCTGCTCTGCACACAGGACCTTAGCCAAGCAGGGAGGGCTCTGTGGTTCTGGATGGGTTGTAGAACTCGATGCATTACATCTCTACAGCTTCCAGCAGCATTGCCACAAGGGGTTTTCAACATAACAGGCGAAGAATGGAAGCAGCATTACCCCTCATCTCCCTGCAAACAACAGGAGCAGCATTTCCACATGAGCGGGTCAAGCTTAGAGCTGATCTTATCCGGCCTTCAAGTTACTCATTTTAATAATAAACAAACAGATCTCCTCAGGTACATGTGTGTGCTATTCTGCTCCTGGCTGCGACTATTTTCGGTGCTGTTGCTATGCCTGCACAGCGCTGTCTCCGGAGCAGTGAGCTGCACGGAGGTGGGCAGTCCACCAGCTGGAGAACCGCAGCTCAGGGGAGACTTCTGAGTACTGGAGCAGGATTATGGAATTCACATTTGGAAATCTTCTTTTCTGAGAGCAAACCAATACAATGAAATTAAAAAAAAAAAAGAAAATAAAAAAAATGTCTTCCTTTCCAGTGGCAGCTTAACTAATTACACCGCTGCAAACACTGAAGGTTTCACGGCGGAACAGAACAGCAAAGTAGGATTAACGTGCCTTAATTTAGGTGGCTAAAAGTTTCACATCTGATTCTAAATTACACCCACTATTTTCCTTTTACACTCAGAGAGAAATACCCCAGAGGATCACTGAAATTGGTGTCAAAGATCAGCTGAATGGATCCCCCTCTGAAGGTAAATGTGTTTTCAGTGACTGCAAAGGAAGCCTGGGGTCAATTCAGCATTTAACTTCTAGACATCTGAAGCTCAGGTCAATGAATCCTATGCAAAGTGTACGACCACAGCCATCGGTATGGGGAGCAGGGTGTGAAGAGCTGTTGGAGAGCAACCTTTTATCAGGGTCAAACCTTATCCCTTGGCTGGTTTAGTTGTCTTTGATCCCAATCAGCACTACTGCAGAGATAGTTTCATGAAACACTAGAGCACTCCTTGATACACCAAAGTAAAACAATGATTTCACCAGAACTCACTGTTTTAGTGCCATCTACCACTTAGGTCCCATTTGCTTAACCGCATTTTTCAATTAGCCAAGGAATTCACTTCCCATCCATTCATATGCATGAGATACAACAAAAGCAAAAGATTCTCTTTAATTTACAATCACATGTCTAGAGACGAGATGGTGATATTGTCAGGGGGCAGCCACCTAATCCCTGATAAATTTCATTACCAATAAGACCATGCTCAAGGGGTGGGAACTATTTGTAAGTAAGGGCTAGAAGTGAAAATTTGGGTGCATGGGTGTTCAAGAATGCAAGTGTGCCTAAATATAAAGTATTGGAATAATTAACAAATGAAATAATTTTGGAAGCTTGTCCCTAAACTGCATGTGCTTTCTTTTGCTTGAATTTATTAATGAAACACAGCAAAAAAAAAGCAAGCAAAAAGGAAAAATCTTCCTGCAGCACAACCTATTTCTTACTCTAGATAATAAACTTCTACAAACTTATACTAGAAAAATTGAATCTGACCAGTAACCAGTAAAAATTTATTTTATCACAGGTGCTTGTGTTCATACTGAAGGTTGTAGCTTCAACTCTGAAGGCTTAAAAAGGAAAAGAAAATCTCTCTTGATTTTTCTCTCCAGAGAATCCTGTTACTGATAACAGGAGACACAGCGTTGCTCACAGCCCAGAGAATTGACTTTTTATCATAAAACCCAATCTGCAGTAAGTTTGGACTTCTGAAATATTGTTTAAAGATTCCAAGTGTCAGCTCAAGTGTCAAATGACTAAAGAGTGGAAAAGAATAGGGAAGGAAAAGTTAAAAAAATATTTTAAATTTATGTTACAGTATTTCATAGCACTTTGGGAGAGTTATTTTTCACACATTGAGGTTACATATTGACTCTCCAACATTTAATCTAAAGATATTCTGTATGGATATTTTACACTTGCATAATTAAGACATTTCATAAGGATGGGTACCAAAGGCAACAGTGGGAAGTTCTCAAATTATAAGCTCATACTAGCAACCTGACAGTTAAGGCAGCCAGCATCAACCACATGGTTTTCTTTGCCCTTTCCCATTTATTCCTATTTCCATGCTGTAAACCTTCCCTGATGAAACCAAGATGGGACTTAGATTCTGGCCTGAGATCTCACATTAATATAACAGTTAACACGCAAATGGTCTTGCATATCCGCTTAGATAAAACTCTGTTGTGTCTTTGGTATGACACCACTAAAGCAAGATCTTCTAACACCTTGTTGCCAGAAAGCCCCGTCTGCCTTAAACCTGATACAATATCAGCTGGCAAAGGGTCCAGGCTGCCGTGGCCGTAGCAGTGTGCTCCACCACGGGCCCCATGTGGAGCACTATGCAAGGGCTGGCCTCCAGCTGGAGAAGCAGATCCAACTACTGATGCAGCCAGAGGATGGCTGACAAATTTTCCTTCACTTCGACAACCCCCTATACTAAACATCCAATCTTAAGCAATAGTCTCCAACATCCTCAAGACTTGTGTAGTTGCCCATACCTATTAAAGTCCATGGGGTACAGTATTCATGAGGATCAAAACCACCAAAAAGGACCAACACCCTGTGGCAGTAGCCGACCAGCTTTGAGGCTGGTTGCAGGACATGGCGTTCTTCTGCTTTTAGAATTGATCTCTCCACATGATTCAGCCTCCCTAAGACGACTTGGGTAAGCCACAGTATCTGCAGCCATGGGTCAACAACAGTCTTCAGCCTGCAAAATTACCATCTTACCTCCACAGCAAGACCAAGTGACACAGGATCAGACCCACAGCTACAGCCTCCTCGGTGATATCTGTAGCTTTCTATTATTATCACTGAACTGTCCATTGCCATCCACTGCAAGCTCTGTCTCAGTCCTAATCGAGAAGACCAGAAGCACACTACGGCGAAGATCTCGGAGCCCTTAACAGAGAAGGCTTCACAAGCTCCTTCTCAAGGCTGCCTATGTGTCTCAAGAACACACACCACATGCCAGATTCAAGGTTAGCAGTGACTGACTGCTAAAGGCAATAAGGAGGAAATCTCCCTCCACCAAGCCCCATGCAATGCTGGGCTCACGGTTTATATTTAATGATGCCAATATCCAACTCTGACAGTAGAGTTGGCGCCAGAAGTGGGTCAGGGTACAGTAGGTCCACATACCAGGAGAATCATACTCCCTTTCTCTCCCGAGTTATTGGTATCACAAACTGCCCATGGCAGCCTTGGACGCTTCTCCCTCCCCAGGCGAACTGTTTGGTTGCTGTCATCAGTGGGGTCTACCTGCTCCATTAGCAAGGCAGTAGGGAAAATGAGCAGATACAATGAGCAGAGCTGACAGGTATTACCACACCACCTCTATCAGCCAGGTCAGGAGTGCTGGCAGTACAGATACCATGCAGAGGTTTTGCAGCACTCCTTGACTCCCAGACCAGGCAGTCCCCACAGCCCAGAATTGCCAAGATCACTCCCTAGCTGAACATACCACATACAGGGACCTCAAAGGACATCTCCAGGCTCCATCCATCACAGATGACAAGAAGATGGTGATTTTCAGGAAAAGAAGTATCAGCAAGGCAGGATCCTAACAGCCCAGCAAGTTCCTAAGACTGGCAAGGTAAGCATTTGAGAGAAAAGCCACAGTACAAGTGAAGACTGTTGTGTCAGGTTTTTTTAAACAAAACAAACACCACAGGCATATTCTCAAGATTATTTCCTCTGCTACCTCACAAGTAATGACATTGGAAGAAAAGACGACTGCTTTCCCCATACAGTTTGACTGTTACTATTTATGACTAAAAAGTTTGCTTCCCCAGCTCCTGTACCAACACAGATATATTTTGCGCAGTCATGCAATGAAAATGAGATTGCTCAACGGACTAAGGAAAAATAACCATGCATTCCTTCTCCTCCAAAGTTCTCTTTTATGTTGCAGCAAATTCACTACCGAGAAACTGGTAACAAAAGCCTACCTAAAGAGGCACCAGCAGTACCAACAGCCTTTTCCCTCCAACAGACAAGCTGGATGCCTTTGGGTTTGAAGTATTCAGTAAGGACAGCAGCAGCAGCCCCCTATCACCTTCCGCAGAAAACAGAGAAATCAGTCTCTCTGCTGTATACTGCTAGATGCCAAAGATCTTTGAAATTTGAACCAGTAATGTTATTTGCAGTTGTATATTAAGCAAGCAGTACACAGATAAAACCTCTTAAAACTCACTTCTGTGGTTTCCTGAAAGGTCTTGCCTCCCTTCGGAGTCCAGATGGGGCACTCAGGAGGATATATGTAAATTTAGCTCCATGCTATGAGCTGAAGAAACACAACTGTCTTTAGGAGATACCAGGATTTCCCAATCATAACAACTGGTGTAAGATAGAGGACAATTCAGCATATGCTGAATTCACACCTGAACACTGACAGCCACTTAGATTCCATGTAGGACTTTCTATTGGATGGGACAGTTTTAAGAAGGCCAAGTTTCATAAAAATGGGAGACAGCCTGAAGTAAGCAACAATGCATTGGTCAGATCCTATCACCTTCAGCTCCATAACTACTTTGAAAGGTACTTAGACATAGGTGGGATCTGGACTAAGGAAACGTGCACTATGCATAACATTTTCTGGCAATATCTGAGAATTCTGGCACATGAAGGTGTCACCTAGAGATGGATGTTAAAAAGAACGGCTCTCAGAAGATGTTAATGTCTCAATGTATGTAGTGTCTTCCATGACCATCAAAAGAAATAATAAATTGTAAACAGCCTACATTTGGAGCAACTTTAGAAAGTGAAGAAATGAACACAGTGCGGAGCGTAACCTACTGCCCAGTCATCAGTGGCCATGGGGATACCACTAGCAGAACACATTTGAAGTCCAAAGATGAGGCTTTGGAAAAAAAACAAAATTAAGCTAATAAAAAAATGGGTGTTTGAGAGCTGTTAACAGAACAGTTTTCTGTTAGAAAATATTTCATTAATCAGTAAACAAACAGATAAAATACGTAAGTTATCACACATTATTTCTGTCCAAATATTCCATAACATGTTATTGAAACATTTCACTTTGATTTCAATAGGTATTTCAGTTTGCTTGTGTTTTGACTTTTACACGGAAGCATATCTTGTGACAGAGCAGAACAGCCAAAATGGTGATGGAAATAAATCCCTTAAATCCTGGTGAAATAGGACTGAATCCTGTTTCAATATTTTACAAATAGAAACAGTTATTTGGAAGCTGCATGTCCACTAGTCTTAATAAAATCAAACTACTTTGCATAACTAGAAGTGTCTGGAAGTTTGTGTTCTTGCAATAAAGTGCAGTTTTGACAATCACCATTTGCATTCCATGCGCAGGACTTCTCTCCCAAATATGCTTCAATTTAAATAGAATATATGGATGTAAATCAAAAATTGCAGACTCAGAAACATGCTGGATACTAGTAAAAGATACAGCTCACCACATGGGTTTATTTCTTTTTTACCATCAACCATAGAAAGCTTTATTCCAAGTCTGATCACACTTTCAGTTACAAAACGTGGCAAAAAATAACAGTTAACACGCAAGATCGCCCATATTTCTACTTGCCTCTATTGTCATACTGGATTTTCCATACTGAGGGATGGAGAATAAACCTCTCCCATTTTTAACATAATGAATATACCTAGTGGTAGCAAATAAAGGTTTTTATTATTTGTAATTCCATTTCACAAACCTTTTAAACTCCCCAAGCCGATATTTGTTAGTGCAACAATCCAGCACAGTGCTAGTTGCTGAGGTATACGTGGTTCAACTAACTTCACCTTCAACCTAAACCGCAATGTTTTCCCTCCCCCAACTGCTTTTTTTTTTTTTTTAAGGTAATGAAAGCCATATATTCACCATTTTACATTCTAAAAATAATTCCATTCTAGAGTAAAGAATGGTTTTGTAACAGTGACAGGCTGTAAAAAGCAATAACCTCATCTTTCATCACCCATAGAACTCCTGCTGTACTTTTTTTTTTCTTAAAATATATTTTGTGCAAAATTAAGTTCCATGTAGGTCTGTACCATCATTTGGAAAACACTGTGTATAAAATGTACTTAATTTTAAAAACAATCCCAACATCAAACAACAGAGAAAGAAGAATGATCAGATGCAGCTGAAGTTTTCACATAAGAAACTAAATATAGTATGTTCTTAAAGCTCCAGTAATACATTCTTTCAAAAACCAGAATGCACTTTGGTCATTATTAAATATTAGTACAGAGGCAAATAAAATACAAAATGCTTGTTTGTGTTGCTTTATATATAAAAATATTTTTATACCACACAAGTTTAAGATACATTACTGCAAATCTTTCAAGATTCTGAAGATTAGCAAACATGGTGCAATGTCCAGACTCTCATCACCCAATTACTTGCCATTTTTCTGTATGATGCCGCTATTTTAGAAACATAAAATGGGAGAATGCTTGCACCTGGTGATATTAATCCTCTCAACATAATTTGTAGATGGAAAGTTTGTTCTAAGTAACTCAGTTCTACATGGGTGAAGATCTATTTTTGTCACACTGAAGAACCACGAGTCAGTATGACTGGTCTGTGTGGGAGGTGGGGATAGAAGGCAGAGGGAGAGGTGAGAAACCCAAAGCTGGCAAACCCCAGCCGGGAAAGCGCTAGGGAACGACCCCTGCGCTGGGGAGGAACGGCAGGAACGGAGGTTATCTGAAGACACAAATCTGCTCAGGCTTCCTGAGCTCTGCTGCTCACTAGAGGAACTTGTTTTCTGTGGTTAACTGTTCTTAAACTTCAAAACTGTTCTTAAACTTCAATGTGGTATGAATGGCATATACTATAGTGTACAAGAGGAGAGCATCTACCTAACTTATGCTCTGTCATTCATAGCATTCCTTTCACCAGTAAATCTTTCGCTTGTTTAAATATTCAACTTCAACATATAATATATACTGCTCCATAGTTCACCATAATATATTCCAATTAATATACATTTATATGTATATATATAAAGTTTCTCATTAAAAGTAACAATAAAAAGTGCACATATTGAGCATGCACAGTCAGAGCTGCGCAGAACAGCTCAGTATTTCAAATAAATACAATATTTAATTTTATCAAAATATCATACAGCATGGTAACCATTTACAATTATTGCTCTAATAAAAGTGTTACCAAAGAGCACTTGTTGACCTGTTATATAATACCTTATTAATATCCCAGGATTTTTAAACTGCAGCCTATATCTGTTTGAATCCTGGAATTACTCAAAATATTAAAAATTCCCACTTGCTTCTAATAGTAATATAAAACATTTCTGCTACCTGTCATACTGTATTGTCAGTACTTTCTTTTTTTTATATGTCTCACTTTTCTATTGCAGCCAAACATCCATCGATGTTATTTTGTCCTCATAAATGATTGGTGCAAATGAAATATTATAAGCAATTTTAACTCACTATCAAAAATCAAATTACTTCTATACAGCGTTACTGCAACTAAAAATGTTCAGCATCGGCTTCAGCTTTAACAACAGATATATTCATTTAGTGTAATCAATTTCCTGATTTTCAAGTTCTCAAACACAGTTTTTGACCCTTCCCAAATTTGACCTTTTCCAAAACTAAACAAGTTTGAAAACAAAATATAAATGTCAACTGAAATGAACATAAAACAGTGAGAAGGTGAAATAAATACAAAGATTGCACAAGAGAGTCAGATGTAAACACTTCAATTTTCCAAATGACATCCTTGAAGAGGTTGTAGCATCTGAAATACAGATTCAGTGGCTGCTTTGAGGCAGTTTTGTCAATCAATGAGCTTTTCTATAACACTGTGTTATCTCATCTTCTTTATATATTGTCAAGATTTGATCTTCCAGAGCTGGAAAAGTTGAAGTTAAAAAGTAAAGCAGTAAATCGACATTATTTCTCATCTCAGTTTTCTGTTTACCAGAACTGCAATACCACCACTTTTTTTTTTCTTATTGCATTTGCTGCATATTCTATGATACACAAAATAAATTTTACATGCCTTTACTTCTAATAGGAAAAAAAGGGTAGACATAAGCAAACTCAATGGCCGATTAAGGGCTTTGTGCTACAAGCCTGTGGAAACTAACGTGCCTCATAATCTACATCTTGAACTAGTTTCCAGAGTTTGTAGTTCAGAGGGGGCCAGAGAGTAGGAGCTAATAAGATACTCCTTCAGCCATGACAAAATGACACCGTGTAAGATTGGTCACACTGCATCTACTGTAATGCTTTACTACAGTGCAAGACAAGGGTAGCTCACACCTTTCTGCATCCCTTGAAGAGCTACAATGTCAAGAACTAGGAATTTAAGTGGGAAATCATATCTGGGATATGAAGATAAGTTAAATAAGGTCTCGTACCTACGTGCATAAATATCCCTGTATTTATGTCTAAGAATACTGGTAATTACGTGTCCTAAATGAAGTTAGAAAGTCACAAAAATGCAAAAAAAAAGTTAAAAGGACTGCTTTGACAAATACATCACCATTCTTCTGATATAGCTTAAATTTCATATAACCATTTTCAAACAACAAATCTTCTAATTAATGCAGTTAAGAATTCATTAGACTACAATGTATGATCCATCTATCACAACATTCTGAAAGCCATGCTGAAAAAAAATGATGCTTGTCCAGTAGTTACCTTTAGATTAAATCCAAGCAAGTCACTGATGACACCAGAAACAGCTGACAGGATGACAACTTGGGTGATATTATAAAGCAGTGGATTCATCGTAAGCCCATATAATCTGAAGGGACTGTCCAGTTCCTAGTAATGCAAAACAATGACATCGTTAAAAGGCAAAAATTACACAAAGGGCGTCATACATGTATTGAGTGATATTAGATAGTTTAGGAAGTCTTCAAGTCACAGTGGAGTAAAACGTTCTCCTATGCTTCTGCATATAAAAAACAACAAGCAAAAAATACCCATCACATTAACTGACTGTTGAGTGATGGTGACTAAATAACCCTGCAAAAAATTGGAGGCTACCCATCTAGAGCATCTACCAGTTTGCTCATGGAGTCAGGGAAAGAGAGCGCTAGTTCTCCTGGCACCAAGGTGCCATCATTTCAGAATTCCTTATAATTTGCCAGAAATCACCTTCAGTGTTAAAAGAGCTGACAGATAGCGGAACCAAAAAAAAAACCAAGAAAACAAAGACTTTCCACAGTGACAGAAGGCTACCTCGCTACTACAAAACATTAACAAAAATGTCTTTCCTAATGTAATTGCCCTCCTTTTCCATTAATTTTGAGAACAATTACTTAAAGAACGTACCCAGAAAAGGAAGATAAAGGAAAAAAATACTAATAACCATTTAACTGCCAACATTTTCCTCCTTTTTTTTTTTACTGGAAGGTTTGGAAAAAATGCCAAAATTAATCTGCAACAAAACTTGAACAAAGAGGCTAGTTCACCAATTTTCAACGATTGGTGTGTGAATAAAGTCAGTCAAACTTTTCTGGCTTAGAAATATGGCAAATAAAGGAAGAGGAAAAGAGTTTCAAAACGTAAGAGTGGATATACAAACTCATTTTGCCAGTCTCTCCATATCACTGTGCCATAACTCTCAACTTAAGCTGTTGCTTCGTCAGGTTTGAGTCCTTGTGGACTCCATCAGTCCTCTCATGGGAAGTGCTGCATACTTTTTTTGAGATAAGGGGACCACCCACACTGTTAAAGGTGTGCTGGTGGGGAGAATTACTCAGGGGACCAGAAGAAATACTCCATCACCTCAGCTACTAGCTGGCTAGGTTAAACCGAGTTTAAGCTTCATTTTAAGAACTGCTCCTTGGCACACAGGAATCTCAGGGTAAGTGACCAGAATTCAAGGTGTGGTAGAATGAGGCAGCAAGGTCTTAAAACACCACTATATGCAAAAAACCCCACTTGCTTATCTTAATAGGCTTGAATTTTCCTGACTGCAAAGGAAAGGTATAGAGGCATTGAAAGAAGGTTTGGTTCAGGTTTACTGTATGATAATCCAGCCTTTCCCTCTACAGATGGGGATCTCTGCCCATGAAATCAGTACCAGTTGTGCTATACTCAAACATGGTGGGAGAGGTATGTGGATTGAAGGAAATTTATCTGAGGGGGAGGAAAATACTTCTACATCTGCCAGTTATTCCTGGGGAACTGTTCTACATGACTGCTCTATGTTGGACTAAATGAAGAAGTTGATTCCCTGAAGAAGGAATCAAAATGCTGTTGTTACCTTACTTCTGACCCCAAGAATAACAAATTTACCCACCAAATACAGATAGCTGGCAAACAGGATAATATAGCATGAGCAAAAAATTTTTCTAATAATTAGCAAAATTACATGAAAAAAATTTTGCCAAATAGTTCAAAGGCACAACTGAGAAATATTCAAATTACATTAAATGAAATCCACATCTTTAATTCACCTGTAAATGGATCTATGTAACAATTTCTCTTTGTCTTCCAAAACGATTCTTCTATGACAGCAGGTAAAGAAGACATCAAGACAGTTTTAATTTGAAACACTAACCACTGTCAGTTTTTAAGAGGAATTATTTTTCTGGAAGAATACAAATTTTCCAGCAGCTTATTACTAGAAACAGATATTGACGCTCAAAATAAACCACAAAATTGCATCATTTATTTTCCAAGGGTTCATCACACTGTCGATCCCAAACTACATTCTCTCACGCTGCTCATGTACTGTTAAAGAATAAAACTTATTGTATAGAATAATAATTTGTAATCCACAATGATAGCAACATAACAGACTGTAGTGTATGAACAAGTAGCACTGGGAAAGAGTTAGAGAGGAGATTTAACCCAAAGCATACTGTACTGCCTGCAGAAGTAACACAAGTGATTCATTAAGCAATCATTCTGCTTCTTAGTTATATATAATATGGTAATACTACTTTAATTCTTACCTTCAATAACTTAGTAGCAAGTTTTAAAACATTGTTCACTAGTGTCAGCTCCTCCTTCTTATTAGGCTTTTTCTCCATTTTCAAGTACAAGTTTATCTGATTTAAATAAAATACAAGTATTCTTATTCAGAATTTAAAGTAATTCATTTGGAAATATTTAATAAGAAAATGAAGTGATTACTCAGCAGCCATATGACAGAACAACAATGACATTTCTGCAAGCAAGCAAACTTTTTTGCTTCCTTTTTAATATATAGGAACAAATACTGGCTCAGTACCATAGGAGAATACAGTGTTTTATGATATAACAAAATACATTTGATACTGTTATAGCAACAACTTTCAAGTTTAGTGTAATATACAAGTCAGACAAGAAAAAACACTGCATATTTAATGTTTGCATAATTTCTCTTTCCTCCTTCAATAATTGTCTGAGATTTGTCAATATATTTCCAGAAGGTTTTCACACTAGTATGCAGACCATACAAGGCTTAACATCCTCAAAAGCTACTGAATAGACTGAAATGCTAAAACATAATCCTGCTAAAGTTTCAAATCTCTTTTAACAGTTACTATTATTTCATTAATTTATGAAAAAAAAAATCAACATTCAATAACAAGCTTTGAATCAGGAGGGGAGTTTGAATATGTATATACACAGACATCTACCATACCTATTCTGAGACTTTAAACTGGCAAGACAACAACTTTGATCAGGCCATACATCGTATTTTACTCAACAAGGAACCACTGAGGCACTTGATTTACAAGACTAATTAAAAAACATTTTCAGAAGGACTTGAAAAATTACAGGCAAACAGCATACAATCAAAAATCCCTTGCTATAAAATGATTAATCTTCTAGTTTCCCATCATGACTCCTAATCACAATATTAATAGGTTGGATATAAAGCACACAGAAGCAGTTGGAACTTTGCTGACAGAAATTAGAATTTGCAACTTCATCTTATCCATGAACATTTAAATTGAATCTGAGGGTTGAGGCTTGTTTGTCCTGTTGGGATTTGTTTTGTTTCCTGTAGCTTTGTGCTTGCTTGTTTTAAAGCCTCATTCTCTTCTCAATAAGTCTAAAAGCACTAGTGTGTGACTTTCAAGGACACCAGTTTAAGTGTCTTCTTTTATATCACACGAGTGTCAGTCAATTTGGGCCTGACCTCTCATGAAAGACCAAAATGTTGAGAGATAGACTCATCAAAGTCTGACAACACTGTAAATGTGCTGTGGTATCCAGCCGGTATGTGAAACCATCCAAAATGAGTTCCAGCCAGGGTGACGTGTACACTTTTTATTTTCTGAGAAACAACTGTGAATTCTATTTTGGTTTTCATTTCAGAATGATCTCAGGCATTTTTGTGGGAAATGACTTATAACAGGATAAGCTGGATTCAATTCAAAGATACATGTCTGATGACACAGCACTGTCTGATTTTTTTTTTTTTTTTTAAGTTCTGAAGACATGGAGAGAATACTCCTTTCAATATCTATGCTGGCTTAAAAAGTTCAAACACTGACTCTCATGAAGAGCATAGTATAGAAACCTATGAAAGCAAAACAAAGGCTTGACATTCTGTCTCTCTCTCTCTCTCCCATCTTGCTTTGCATTTTTTTCCAATCTTTATCCCAAACATTTCCCTCTATTTTCATTCCAGAAACAGAGGACAAACTTCACTGGGACATTAGGTTATTTGTACTCTGAGCATCATCAGAACAATGCAAAGCTCTCTGTGCTCAGGAATCCTGAGAAGTTTTACACTGGTGCAAAACACAGCATTTAGGACAAGGTAAACAGGCAGTCCATCTTCTCAGTGTCTAGCCTCATCATCTTTGGAAAAGACAGAATTAATTCTCATTGAGCAAAATATATAAGAAGCCATTTATACCATCTGTCACAAGCTTCACATCCTGACTTTGGGAGGCTCAGTTTGGAAGATTTTATTCTCCAACTTCAACACATTTCCTGTAGGAAATGTGTGAAGATTTCTTGAACTACCTTTTTTCCTTGTCCTGAATGCTGTGTTGTGCATTCTTCTTATCTAACACAACAGATACCTTGGAAAAGTATCAGCAGTCCCAGGCAGAGCAAAAAGGGACATCTGCAGTAAAAACGCCAACTAGAACATTCCTGAGAAGAAAAGTACGTAGACCCAAAGCCAAGCTTGACAGATGACTGAAAAAAAAAGTTTCCAAGGAGTCTAGAGGAGACTGAATGTAATCCACGCAACCTAGCTAGTCAAAATTATTGGACTGTAAAAAGTGACCCACTTTGTAGAAGGCAAGTTGTTTTCAAATCTTTTACTCTCCCATCCAGCACTGAGAGTTCAGGTTTCTTTTTGCTGTTTAAAAGCTACTTCTTATGTTTGTGTTCTGTTGGATCTTTAATTACATCAAATTATATATACTGATATCTCTAAGCCTGCTCACTTAAATAGGAATTGAGATACGGCCATCTCAATGTCCCTTACAACTTTTAAACAAAGTCACACACACTTCCCACAGAAACTGAACTTCAGGTTGTAAAGTGTTGTTTCACTACACCATAACTAACTCTGTAATCCAGACTATTTCAATACATCTAAAATGCATGCCTGAGACCTACTAGATTAATAACTTGCTTAGATATAAAAATATAGGTCTATACAAATTCTCACCTGCTCAGTAA
>VZTO01022557.1:0-10558 GCA_013400615.1 Syrrhaptes paradoxus
AATTGACATAAAAATCACAAGCATTTTTATTACTTCATTTTTTCTTGCTTTATAGAAAGGAAAGCTAGATGAAGTGAGCTCCATCTTAGCCAGCCATGACAACTACAAGACACAGCTATACAATGATGACTTGTGGGTTGAGTTTATTGAGTTGGATATAGAAGACCCTGATGAAAAGAACAGAGTCTCAGACACTGACAGGCTCTTGAGTGAAGATCACCTGAAATCACACAGTTGCTTGGGAGCGAAGGATGATGATTCAGGACGGGCCAGTTGTTGTGAACCGGATATTCCAGAGACAGACTTCAGTGCAAGTGACACATGTGATGCCATCTCTGACATTGATCAGTTCAAAAAGGTACCTGATAAAGAAGAGGATCTCCTGTGCCTTGATAGGAAAGACAATGAAGAGTCACTTACAAACCTTGCCGACCCAGACATCCAACAGCCACGTATGAGCACTCAGTCCGAAAATAGCCAGCCGTGGCCACCTTTTGCAGAGAGCATTAACTCAGCTAGTCCATCAGTCCATACCCAGCTAAGTAACCAGAATTCATTGACAAATATTGACTTTTACGCGCAAGTGAGTGATATTACTCCAGCAGGCAGTGTTGTACTTTCACCAGGGCAGAAGTCCAAGGTGGGGAGAGCACAGTGTGAAGGCTGCACAGAACAAAGCTTCACCATGGACAACGCCTACTTCTGTGAGGCAGATGTGAAAAAATGTATTGTGGTGACTTCCCACGAAGAGGATGAGCCACATGTTCAGGAGCAAAGCTGTAACGAGGACGCTTACTTCACCACAGAGAGCCTTACCACTACCGGTGTCAATCTTGGAGCTTCAACAGCAGAAACCCCAAGTTCAGAGATGCCTGTCCCAGACTACACGTCTATTCATATAGTTCACTCTCCACAAGGCCTTGTGCTCAATGCAACTGCGCTGCCTGTGCCAGACAAGGAATTCAACATGTCTTGTGGCTATGTGAGCACAGACCAGCTGAACAAAATCATGCCGTAGCTCTTGTTTGACTAGGTGTGTGCAGTATTTCACAGCAGAGAGTCAGCTTGGGCTTGTATGCTGAAACCAAAATGAAGTCTAAAAGTTTCTTGTGATTCTTATAATTTTATCTGAAATGTTGCAACATAAAATAGTCATCAAAATATTCCTATTGTGTTCTGTAAATATTATCTATGAATTTGTCTTGAGACTGTTTTACTAACAGTGACTGTCTTGTTCTTGTGGGTGTTGATTTTTGTGATACTAAACATTGAAATGACTATGTTTCATGTACAGTAAATCATGCTTTCTCATAAAGCTAAAAATCAGGTGGTTTAAAGTCTAAGAATTTAGTAGAAACCATGCTCTTGGCAGAGATCTTTATATCAATAATTGGGAACTGAACATTTAGGTGAAAAAACAAAAGTAACTTGAATAAATAACACATCTATTTTGATTTATATAAATTAATGAAATATATTTTAATATTTTAATCATAAAAACATAAACATTTTCTATTACACTACACACTGTAGTTCAGTTATGATGACCCATCTAAGGAATGTAATTGCTGCAATCTTAAAAAGGAGTTTTCTGTTTTATAAAAGTTTTGTTTGCAGCAAAAAGAAAAAATAATTTTTACAGAGCCATTTTATACCTCCAAAGAAACTTGTAGAGAAATTTTGAAATATTATAGAAACTTAAACTAACAGATTATATTACTTTCTTATGGTAACTAATATTAGAAATACACATTCAAATTAAAGTGTTGTAGAAAACTTTAAAATATTCAAAATCTTTGGGCAAATTATTCTGTTCTTAATCAGATTGTGGTTAATGCTAATAATATACTTTTTTATAAGCAAAATTGTGTTGCCACAGTATTTAAACAGTGTGCAACTATACTTTTATTGAAAATCTTTGAAAACACATGAATAAGCTCTGGTGATTTAGCAGCCTAATCTCTTCACATTTGACCAACTTCTGAAGTCCTCTTCCAGCCAAAGGTATCACTACATTTATTAGTTTGTGCCACATAAAATCTTGATTAAAAAAAATAAGGACTTCAGGAGTTAGCCAGCAGTTCATTTTTAGGGATATAACAGGATTAAAAACTTTAGTGGAATATGGGGATTGAATACAGCATTGTTTAAAAGTGTTTTTCATTTTTGCAGCCTAACAGCATCTCCTCTGATTGCATTAGGCAGACTTTCAGAAGGAAAGGAGAGAAAACTGAAACTCAGTGGGAAAGCTTGCTTTGTTCTTACGTATATTAAGAACTTGATGGAGCTTTGCAATGAACTATTATTGCCTCCTAGGCCACGGCTTCAACATAGCAGGGTTCTTCTTAGAAAGCAAATAGGATCGTTCATTTCTCTGACCTGAACAGAAGCGTATGAAGCGCAGTGAATGCAGGTTTTTGCTCATGACGTCTCCCACTGAACTCACTGATGCTCTCTTTGTGACCAAGAGCTACAGGACTGGGCCCAACTATTGGGTGGAATTTTTAAGTTTAGCACGTACTCTATGGTAAATGTGCATTAGATATTCTGCTAATTTGCTGCTATATTTTTCTAACAGCTACGTTATTTAGTTTCATATAAAATTCCATAGATGATAGACACTAATGCAAGTAATGCCTATGCGTCTGTTTGGAAGAAGTTTCTTACTCTGTTTCTATTGCCAAAAATAGTTAAATACCTCAATCAAACTCAGAATGTCATTTTGGTACTTTACTGGTCATACAAGCCATTATACGCCAGTCCGAAGATGTGTCTTTCAGTTTCTATTTAACTTTCCTTATGTCGGTGTTTTGTTTGTTTTTCTCAAAGTTTAATAAATGTATTGTCTTTGATCTGTCCTGACACAATGTGTTTTATTGCAGATAATTGGGAGAAATCAAGTATTTGTAATTGAATAAAGTAGAATACAGCTTTTCTTAGAATAGAAGCAATGCCTACTGAGATCAGTGTTTTCACTGATTGATAACGTATATAGTTAAAAATAGAAGCATGGACCTACATTTATAGATGGAGATAGGACATACTGTACCCAGAACCAGCCAAGACATGTTACTAATTTAGCAGACCAGTTTACCTTTGGCTGAAACAGCCTGTGGTTGCAAGTAAATAAGCTGCAGTGTTCCAGATTTACTCCTACAGTTGAATCCACAAATCAGATATTCTGACAAACCTCAACAGTTACTTGTAGTGATAGTTAAAACCTAGCAGCATGTCATAGAATCATAGAATGGTTTGGGTTGGAAGGGACCTTAAAGATCACCTAGTTCCAACCCCCCTGCCATGGGCAGGGGCATCCTCCACTAGACCAGGTTGCTCAAAGCCTCATCCAGCCTGGCCTTGAACACCTCCAGGGATGGGGCATCCACAGCTTCCCTGGGCAACCTGTTCCAGTGCCTCACCACCCTCAATAAAATGTTTCTTCCTAATATCTAATCTAAACCTACCCTCTTTCACCTTAACACCATTGCCCCTTGTCCTATCACTACACTCGCTGATAAAAGGATATGAACTCTGAAATGTCAGAAATGTTACATATTCTGTCTCCATGGAAAATGCTGTATTTTGAACATCTCCCAGTGTGTAACTTAGTAATGTACTATTGCCTCTTCTCTCTCTAGAGGTAGGGAGGGAGCTGTTGGAGGAATCCAAGTAGACAAGAGTAAGCCCTTTCCTCCCAAGGGAATCAGGGTGTGATTCAGTTCCTCAACACAGAAGTCCAGTGCCATTTAAGGTACGTAATCGGGCTTCCAGGTGCTAGTCCAGAACAGCACAGGTCTTGTGTAGATTCTGGCTTACCTAAAGGCCTGAATGATGGTAGATGTCCATAATTTTGGTAGTTGGATTGATCCTCAGTGGAAGAAGACAGCTCCAGGAATATAAACATCTTTGTGTCAAGTAGGTCTAAGTTCCCATCATAGTTAATAGTCTAGTCAGATACAGAAAAGCTGATATTACATGGTTGTGAAGCAACTTACTTATTTACTTTCATCTCTGGTCTACAGAAAGAGCCTCTAGACCAGTATTTTTTTATCTTCTCTCTTATTCGCATTGAGAAATAATATTACATATTGTCCCAATGCCAGATATATGAGTCAATGTAAAAGTGACAGAATTTATTATTTTAGAAATGCCTACCAAAGTTGTACTTTACTGGTTTAATCAATGACTAAAATGTGACAGGGTGAAAAGACACAGACATCACAGACGGACACTGTAAGCAAGGAGTATTTTGGTGATAAATCCAGTAACTTCACTGCATTGAAGCTTTGACACATAAACTGGCTGCACTTGTTCCCATCCTTGGAATGACATTTTACTTATATATTGCCTGACAGAGGCTAGTCTATATGAATATCTGTATTCAGAAACCATGTTGATTCTCAAAAGCAAGGAGGACTCAAGCTGCTCTGCTGGCTGCCTTTTAGTGTCATCAAGAACCACCCTTCAGTTTGGAAAAGTTTGTTTGAGCCCCTGACCGTGGGCATTTCCAAGGCTTCAGGCAGCTGTTACCAAGAGACTGAAACAGCACCATCTATACCAGTTCCCATTAAAACAAGAAATAATTTTGTCAGACTTAATGACTTACACTTCTTTACTACTTGAGTTGAAATGTTTTTCCTGACTAATGGTGCAACAGGTAAGATCAGCAAATTAGGAGAGTTGTTCACCCTTTCTGAATGAAAATTAACATTATCAAAGGTATGTTTGTATTTCAGAATAGTAAAGAATGGGGACTGAATACAGCATTGTTTAAAAGTGTTTTTCATTTTTGCAGCCTAACAGCATCTCCTTTAAAATATTAGTAGTAAAATATTTGAGAAGAGATGAGTGTTCTATAGACTTGCCATCTCTTCAAAAATGCTTCAAGTTAATGATGGTGCAACGTATGTTGAGAACATGCTACTGTTATTCATAGCTTAGTATGTGTAACTATCCATGCATCAGCACAGTTGTACAAATGGGTAATAATGCTCTGGTTCAAAGAGAAACTTAAAACTGTATGACACGTAGCCACAGAAACCTTTTTTTCCTGCACTGAGATGTGCTATCTCAGGGGCTCAGTACCAGACACCCTATAAAAAGGAGTGCCTGACACAGGGAGCCAGATTGACTTATTTGAGAGAAAAACAGAGAAAAAGTTTAAAGCATGTTGTTATTTTTATTAAAGAAGCAATGCAAACCTGGGGGGGGGCAGGAAAAGAGGTAAACACTACAGAATATTACTTTTCCATTACACATTTTCCAGTTCTCGTTCAGAATATCCTAGATCACCAAGACGGTGGAATTGATAAGAATTTAACCAGCTTTTACAGCCAATTGACTTTGAGGAGACACCAGTGGAGGTATTTCTCTCTTGGAACTCCCTCTGTTTAAATATAATTTTACGGTACAAATTTTGCATTCTGATTATTAATTGCACAGGCAGCCAGTGCTTTCACTGACACAGAAACCATGCCTTCAGGCCACACTAAAGCAAGGTGTAGCCCAAATCCATTTCCATTATTTGTATATTACTTAACCACTGCAGCATAACTATTGAGGAAGCATTTCCTCACCTTCTCCAATCAGGGCTACTAGAAAGCATAGGAGACATTCAAAAATAGTTGGAAGAGAAACAGTAACTGGTGTTAAAGAACCAGATGCAGTGGAGAAGCTGCCAGGAGTCAGCAACACCTAGGGTAATTAGCATTAGCTGTAAGTAGAGCTGTAGGCATGGTATGGATTACAACTGTAGTCAGTGGTTGTAATGAAAAGCAGATGAAGCTGTTAAAATCGATACATCTAATAAACTGAGATTTTTTTTTTTGCTACAGGTTTTGGTTATGTCTTTTGCGTGATATGAACTTCTTTATCCTAACATATGAAATTTATCTGACTAATGATACATTAGCTTCCTGAAATTAGTCTGAGAAAGCAGAGGTTTCTTTCACATCATGTTACAAGTTGTGAGAGATCATAGCTGAACTCGCCTCCTCCAAACTGGAAGGAATAAAAGTCTGCAGAAGGTAGTGGGAGTAAAAACAAAGTTGAAAAGCTGACAACTTTCTGTAGCTTCCCATCACAGATGCTATACATGATGCTTCCACTACGATCTTTGGTTTGTTTTTGAGCTCATGCTGAAGGAAATAAAATCTGTCCCATAAGAGCCACCTGAGGCCTAGGCATGCCAGGAAACTGACTCCTCACACTTTCTTCTTCAGTAATAAAACTAACAGAACATATATTTTATAGATTTTTTCACTTGCATAAGAAAACTTATATTATACCAGAAAAACATAAAGTATAGAACTATACAGTGTTGGGTAACTTTCTCATACTAGGAAAAAAGTTAAATTTTCTGATCTATTTCCCAGCAGCTATCTGATGCTACAATCTCGAGTAACAAAGGAAATACCAACCTTGGCCTTCCGAATTGAAAACTTCTTCAGGAACTAATTCTGAGACAACTATATGTACTTTCCTTGAAGACTAAGGCACAAGCTTGGAAAGTTACAAAGACAACATGATTCCTAGCAAATATGTGCTACCAAATGAGTGGGTCCAGCCCTTCTTCAACAGCCATCTGAGCACCATGTGCTTGTTACCCAGAGATGTTACGATCATTATGAGCACACTGTCCTCCATCCATGGCCTAGGTGTATGGGATTCCTTAAGCTAAGTTTTTACCTATGTGTTAGAATTATTTCTTTGTCATGGTGTATTTTTGATGGAATCAGAAAGATTTGCTAGTGCCTTGAAATGCCGTGAAAACTTTTAAGTGAAATTTCCTGAGACAAACTACTGATGAAAGAATGTGCAACTCTGGACAAGGACCTGTCTTAACTGCAATTAGATTTGTAAACCTACAGCACTCAAAAATGCAACATTGCACTCGGGTGTAGTTCATATACTTTGTAGTGGTTTTCAGACTGTAAGAACAGTCTAGCCAAAGAATGATCTATTTTATGAAAAGCTCTAGGGACACAAAGTCTCTTGCTTTTATTGTGTAAACAATGGCAACATTGTGTTGCTTTCTTCACAATGTGATTAGTGTTAATTAGCTGATTTCTACCAATCACCAATCAATTGATTGTAAAAACCTTCTGAGTTTACTTCTTTGAGGAACTATATATGACTATTTAGAAGCTTTTATTCTGGCACTAATGGTTGAGTGTTACCACAAACACAAATACAAGAAAATAGAAGCATATGTGCCTTTACAAATTGTCTTCCTGCTCCCATAGTGTAGTAAATGATGCTTTAGACACAAGCATTCCTTTCTCCCAAGACTACCCCCAACTGTTTAACTTCTGTAGAAGATGCACTAATAGTCAATGGAGGGAAAAGTAAGAATCAAAAGAAAACAAACAAAATACTCTCCAAATGGACACCTTCAAATAGGATAAATTAGGCAAGATCTTATAATTTCTGGAAAATGTAGTCCTTGACAAAGCAGTATGTTCTTATGGTGTACTAGATGTATTTTAAGAAAATATGCACCTTGCCAATCTGACACATACACACACATTTGTATGATTCAAACACTCGCTACCACCCTGATTTTTAGGACTACAAGAAAACTAGGTCAGAATCATAGAATCAAGGAAACAGAATCATAGAACCATAGAATGGTTTGGGTTGGAAAGGACCTTAAAGATCATTGAGTTCCAACCCCCCTGCCATGGGCAGGAGCACCCTCCACTAGACCAGGTTGCTCAAAGCCTCATCCAGCCTGGCCTTGAACACCTCCAGGGATGGGGCATCCACAGCTTCCCTGGGCAACCTGTTCCAGTGTCTCACCACCCTCACAGCAAAAAATTTCTTCCTTTTGACTAATCTAAATCCATCCTCTTTCAGGTTAAAGCCATTACCTCTTGTCCTATCACTCCATGTTCTCATAAAAAGTCCCTCTCCATCTTTCCTGGAGGCCCCCTTTTAGTACCTGAAGGCTGCTACAAGGTCTTCTTGGAGCCTTGTCTTCTCCAGGCTGAACAACCCCAACTCTCTCAGCCTGTCCTCGTATGGGAGGTGCTCCAGCCCTCTGATCATCTTCATGGCCCTCCTCTGGAACCGCTCCAACAGCTCCATGTCCTTATATCGGGGGCACCAGAGCTGGATGCAGTACTCCTGGTGGGGTCTCACAAGGGCAGAGCAGAGGGGGAGAATCACCTCCCTCAACCTGCTGGCCATACTGCTTTTGATGCAGCCCAGGACACGGCTGGCTTTCTGGGCTGCAAGTGCACACTGCCGGGTCATGTTCAGTTTTTCACCTACCGATACCCCCAAATCCTCCTCCTCAGGGCTGCTCTCAAGCCATTCTCCACCCAGCCTGTATTTGTGCTTGGGATTGCCCCAAACCATGTGCAGGACCTTGCACTTGGCCTTGTTGAACCTCATGAGGTTTGCACAGGCCCACCTCTCAAGCCTGTCAAAGTCCCTCTGGATGGCATCCCTTCCCTACAGCATGTAGTTTAGCACTACTTTAAAAGTACAAGACACCCTGAGTTACAAATAAATTATAATAATATAATTGTTATAATTGTGCTTAAATTTAAATTATAACAGTTTGGCCCATCAGTATGTCAACATAGAGATACATCTGGTGTAAATAGGACAGCAAAGGAATGCAGGCTAGGTTACTTAGGAAGCCAGTGGAAGCAATACGGTTACTTCTCTTGACTCCATCTTTCTCTATTGCTTTTCATCCTTAAGGTTCATGTCCTATTTAAACTGGACAGAACATCTACCTGTTAAATGCTTCCAAGCAAAGAATGTTTTTTGTAGGCTTGCACCATGGTGTGCAGGACCAAGCTTTGGCATGGTTGGAACACTGACACGGCTGCAGTGTAAATAGTAATTCTGGTTTTGTTTTTAAAAAAGCTGGCCTGACACGAGCACCAGGCAGCTGCTCACTCACCCCTCCCCCCTGCCGTAAGGTAGGCAGGAGAACTGGAAGAAGTAAAGGTAGAACCCCATGACTTGAGATAAGGACAGGTTTAATAATACAACACAAGAAAAGATAAGAGAATTATAACAATAATACTAATAAGAATACACAATACAATTGCTCAAATACACAATACAATTGCTTACCACCTGGAAACAGATGCTCAGCATATTTCTGAGCAGCAAAGACCAAACCTCCCCAGGCTACCTCTCCTTCTGATATCCACACCTCCTGAGCATGACCTCAGCATGGTATCAAATATCCCCTTGGCTGGTTCCGGTTGTCTATGCGGGCTGTGCCCCCTCCCAGCTTCTTAAAAATTAACCCTATCCCAGTGAAAATGATTTGAGGAGAAAATTATTTGAGTGACTTCAAGTTTTACAGAAGCAAATAATCAAAATCAACAATCTGGTTTTGCATAGTTATGTTCTCTCAGAAACTGACTCAAATGGATTATATTGGTACACTCACATGAAGAATACTTGACTATGAACTACATTTGAGTTAGACTCAGGGCACAAGGATATCTGAATCTGCCTGTGTGGAGATAGACACATTCTTCCCTGTAGCATAGATAAAACTTTTGTATTCAATTAAATAATTTATTCTGGGCTTTCTGTTTAGGCATGAGTATGTATGTATGTGCTTGAGAAAATTTAAACAAGGTCAACAACATAAATGAGCATCTGTGTCAGACAAAGAGCAAGCAAGCTGTGCTACAAATTAATGTTTTCACTCCTGCTTGGGTGATGGGTGAGACTTTTAAAACAAAAATGTTGTTCTGATAAGCTAAATGACTGCAAAGGTCTCAGGCTCTAATGACATACAAGGGGCTTTTTTTCCCCTTGGAAACAGCACGTACCAGTCTGTCTATGCAACAAAGTGCTGGAACACGCTGTCTACCTTCAGTACCATATGGCTAAATATTTTATTAAAAGTTATGCTGCAGATGAACACAGGCTCTTCCAGACAAGGACTTGCAGACAGTGTGATACAGTGAGCTGGTTTTCCATCCATAGTAATTCAGAAAGTTATTTCAGAAGGCAAACCAAAGCCATTTTAAGTTCAGCATGTGGTTCAGCTAACACAGAAGATTGTGTGAATTTAGATCTGACCCTAATGACTCCTTCTGAAGATTACAAAATCCAGGTTTTTACAGAGTCACAAAATGATACACATTTTAGGAGGTGTCATTTCCATTTTACCTAGTGTTTACCTTCCTTTTTTTTTAATTCATCCTGCATCACAGAACATTTCTGTCAAGATGAAAAGAACGGAATGCCTACAAGCAAGTTCAGAAATCTACTGCCTCCCAGGATCCTGAAACAAATAATGAAATTTGTGTTTTGATACATACTATAAACACTAATGCTAAGTCATTTTTTTCAATTACTGAAGCTATAAAGCAAGGGTTAGGTCATCCTTTGGAAAACAAAAAGATACAAATACAGAGGAAAAAAATACTTTGTAGAAGAACATTTCAATTATCCTTCTGAACAAAACAGCTCAGGCAGATGCTGAAACTAACTGGCCTTTTATGTTGTTGGATGGCTCCAATTATGAGGATAAGGCCACATACATCATTTTTTTTCTTTTTTTTTTTTGGTTGTT
>VZTO01022557.1:10646-20956 GCA_013400615.1 Syrrhaptes paradoxus
TTTTTTTTTTGGTTGTTTTTCCTAAAACCTCCCACCCTGAGACTTAGGTAACATGCATGAGTGATCATGACATGCAAACCACTATTTTTACTGAGGTTACATTGATGGCTATGGATACTGTTTTAACAGATATATTTGCTCATGTATTTATTTATATATTTAAATATTTATATTTAAAATTGTTCTAGTATACTAACCTACTTAATAAACATCTATTTCTATGTATTTGTGTACATTTGTATGTAAAGATCATCGAGTTCCAACCCCCTGCCATGGGTAGGGACACCCTCCACTAGACCAGGTTGCTCAAAGCCTCATCCAGCCTGGCCTTGAACACCTCCAGGGATGGGTCATCCACAACTTCTCTGGGCAATCTGATCCAGTGTCTAGACATTTTGGAAAACACAACAGGAAAGGGTGCTTCTGTACTAAAAATTCCACCTGACAGACACCCTTCATCTCCTAAACCAGTAAAATAAATCCCTTTTGCAAGAGGAATACAAAATAGCAAACAGTATGCTGATACCCAGGATGCATGATAGAACAATTTATCCCCTCATCTTACTAAGCTACTCAGTAGCCTGACTCTATAGTTTGCCACTGTGATGAGTGCTCTAGCAGTCTAGAGCAGGCTAAAGCCTATGCTCTTCCTTACATGTGCTCTTCAGAAAAAGAGGAAAACAATAATTTTGTAAACTAAGTTGAATCTTGCAAACCTTAATTCTTTAAGTGCAGCTGACACATTCCTCTGGCATGGCTCTGGTTGTAACAAAGGGTATTAAAGACCATCAAAATGTAATAGGAACATGAAGATCAGTAAAAAATTACTCAAGCCTATGTCTAACCATAAGAATTTAAATGTACACAGATGGTGCTGTTAGTAGAAAATAGAATAGGAAACATGGCTGGGACTGCCATGCCCTAGATTTTTGGCACATAAGTTTCTCTTGTGGCAATGGTCATAATGGCAACAAAAGGTATTTGTGTTTTCCATTTGTGTAACAAAACCTCTGTAGGTTGAAATGTACTAATACAGCATCACCCAGCTACCTGACAATTTCTACCAGAAAAGACCTCCCTACTTGCGTAATACACAGTGGAAATCGGACATTTTTTCAGTGACCACCGGGCTCTTGAACTGTCTTGCCAGAGAAGTTACTACCGTATAAAACAGCAAAAAAGTAGAATGAACTCTAAATGAACTATTAAAAACTCTAATATTTTAGAAGTTTGAAGTGCTAAACTGCTTACTAGTTTAGCAGCAATATTTTAAAAGCTAAAACAAACGAACATTTGCTAACTGCTAAACCTATTATAAGTTAAATGCTCTACCCATCTTATAGGGTTTTTGTTCTATGTATTTCTGTGTTAAAATCTGTCACACATTTTTCCCTCAGTTTTTGTTTTCCTGCAGTTTTTTTCCCAGACTGGTCATAGTAATGACCTTCCTAGTGGTTAAATGCCATATCTACATATGAGTAATTTTGCATAGCATTATTGCAAATATAACATATGATCACAGAATAACATTTTTGCCTAATCATGAGAATTGGATTTCAGTCTTCATTCCCTGTCTTCCTGTGAATGTAATCTATAAAATAAAACCACCACTAAATAATTAACACAAAAAAACCAATCTGCATTACACTGTGGTTTACTGTGCATTCAAATCCTCACCACTCAGAGTTTTCTGGGGTTTTCTGTCTTTGTAGCAATCAGCAGAGTACCTTTTTCTGGGTCTAAGACAAGCAACTATTGTTGTGATATTTCACTGACTAGAAGTCTGATCTCCAACAAGATCTGATCTCTTTATTAAACTTGGAATTTTTTTCTTTAGGTACCAAACCTTTTGAATAGATTTTTGGTAGTGCTGCAGTTTTCAAGGACAACTGAAAATGTCTAACAGATTTTGTAAAAATTGGTCAATGAAGCGGGGAAAGTGAGCTCAAAAACAGGAGTAGCATGTACTGAGTTCACTGGGAGATGAGAGGATAGGCCCTTTCCCTATTAGTATGCAACACTGTGACACATTTGGTGTTCCAGGCCCGGTTTATGACTGTGAGAGTCCTTTCCCTACTTGTATCTCAGCTGCAGATCTATCCACAAACATTATTTTCATCACTTTGTCCATATCTATATGCCAGTGGACACCAACCATCAGACATTCTGACAAAGCAGTTGTCTGCAAACCACATTTGCAACCATGACTGACTGACAGGTTGTTATTTCTCTGGACCTGCTCAGCCATGAAGGGTTCTGCATGCTCCCATGGCTTCTGATCTGCACAGCAGGCAGTTCTGCTCTTGACGACAGCATCAACAAGCATTCAAGATGTAACATCTTCTCTCTCCATTACAAACAAAACCAGACAGTCTGAGAACACTACAGCATATTTAGCATTTCTGAGAACGAGTCCATTTATTCTAGCATGCAGATGTGGCTCTAGAAATGCAATTCTACATCCTTTTTCTGAAGAAATCTATGTCTATAAATTAACAGTTGTTTCTGTCTAAATCCAAGATTGTAAAACAATTCCTCTTCAGATCATGCCATAAGACAATCTTCTCCTTGAAGATACTCCAAACTTGACAAGGCCATGAGCAATCCATTCTAGCTTTGAAGCTGGCCCTGCTTCGAAGAAGGGGTTTGGACCAAGCAAGATCCAGAAGTCCCTTCTAAACTAAAGTATTACAAATAATCACTCACCCACCACTACTAACCCTGAAACCTAGTTATGATCATTCAAATGACAAAATGGTTAATGTTTTTCTGTGAAGTCTTCAGCAAAGATATCTAGCTAAGAAACCTGTTACAACACTTACTGATACGAATCCAACTGCTGAAGAGTCCCCACTGCCTCAGCACAGTTTGTTTCCATGGTAAGGCAGGATATTAAATCTTACATAGACATTCCTAGCAAGATTAAAGAGAGGTTGGTATGTCTTGATCAGCAACTCACTTTAGCCTAGGAAAGAAACAACTGATACCTAGTAAGGTAGGAAGAATGTGTGTGTGGGGGTTCTTTGTTTTTCTGTGGGACCACAGGGCTTGATTGCCTCTGATTTCACATGGATGTTATGCAGCAACCCAACGGGTCCTACTAGTCTTCCCTTTTTTTTTCTTTTTTTCTTTTTTTTTTTTTTAAATAAAATCCTATCAGGATACTAAATATGTTAGGACCGGGTAATCTTAACGGGACTTGCTATCAACTTTCAGTAACAGAAGAAAAAGTAATGACGTAACTTGCTCCTTTCATATTTAAGCAGAATGATTGATCTCCCAGCCAACCAAAGCAGCAGCACAACCCTCAGCCACCGCCAGCACCGCGGAGCAGCTAGCGACCCGCCTGTGTGCTGCCCTCCAGCTCAGCGGCCTCGGGGGTTTACGCCCACCCTGAGGTGGATGTCTTGGAAACTTTTCTCAGAAGCCCTTTGTGGTAATCTCCCTCCGAAAAAGGAGAGACGGGCTGGGGTAGCCATAGTTACACGCGCAGTATACATGCTGAGAACAGAAATAACAGATTGGTCGGTCTCTCCGTCACTCAGAGAAGTGCTCCCATCCAGCGTTTGTCTGCTGCTGTTCAAAGGAACGTCTGTGTGCACATCAAGTTCCCCCCCAGCTGACGTTTATCGCAATGTGAGGAGCCATTTGAGAAAACAAACGAGCGGAATCAGGGCCCCAGCAGGCGCTCTGCTGACGTGCTGGGCTTTTGTTGGGGCGTTTCGGTGAGGCGGCGAGTGGCGGCACCGCTCTCGGGGTTACATCAGGACAGCACCGGGGCGTACGGCCCCCAGTTCCCCTCTCACCCTGCCTCCAAGGAGACGGTTGTCAGGTGGAGACTTCTTGAGAGACGCCGACAGACCACCAGCAGCCCCTGCTCCCACCACGCCTCACGCTGTCCCCTCAGCGCAGCCCCTCTCCCCGTCCCTGTCCCCGCAGGGCCACGCGACGCCCTCCACCACCGCCTCAAACTGCGAGCTCCAAGCGCGCGCGTGGGGTCCAGCCCACCAGCGGGCCGGCGAGGAGGGGGCGCTATGCGACCCCCGCAGGGTCGGTAGTGGTACGGTCCGCCGGCGCACCTGGTTTCCCGCCTTGGGGTGCGCGCGCGCCGTTTTTTCCCCGCTGTGCACCTGAGGTCGTGGGAGTCTGACTTCCACCCAGGGCGCTTTGTGTGAGCAAACTGCAGAGGTGGGAGAGGGAGAGAGGGTCGCTGGGGCTCAGTGGGCGTCGTTGGAGGGGGGTTTGCGGCGGTGCAGCTCGTCCCTCTGTCCTGCTGGAGTAGGCTGTCTGTGAAATCGGATGAGGGAATGGGAGTCACCTCACTTGTGGGTGCCATTTGGGTGGTGGTACTTTTGATCTGCAGAGCATGCTTTAACTGTTCTCGAGATCGTCGAAGAGTGAGGAATTAAAGCAAGGTTCAGGCCAGTGCAAGTGTCAGGTGCCTGCCTTAAAGAAGGGTGGAGTTCAGAAAAATGCTGAGACTGTTTGAAGTGGCTATTATTGAACAAACACTACATTCAGTTGAGATATGCAGTTAAAATTAATATCTACTCGGTTTATTTTGGTTACAAATACAGTCTTTACTGTTACATGAAGCAAAATGAAACCTTACATTCCGAAATCAGATCATCAGCTTCAATACTTAGGTACTGAGAGAGCATGGATGGCGAGGAGTTAAAGAGAGATTAAATAAAGGTGTAATGATAGATAAAGGTTTCATGACAATCAAAAATGAATTTTAAATCTCTAATTTTCCCCCTAGTGAAATAAATGTAATTCAAAACAGGGGTGGGAGGCTTAACAAAAATGCCTCTGGAAGACATAACATATATAATAATAACATACACAAAAATAAAAGTGATGAGTTTTCCTGCTCGAAAAAATGCAAAATTCATGGTATTACATATTATTTTTAATTTGCTGCTTCAGTTTAGTGGGAGTTTTATTCCCAGTGGCACTGTTGCCTAATGTGGCCAAGTGCTGAGCACATCCTGTCTTCTGAGAGAACAAATGATGCCATGGAATAAGGAAGCACAAACAAAACACCACGCAACGTGGCAGCTCCCTGAACTCCCGTCCTCAGTCTAAATTTAGAGGGTGAAACACAGTTTTAAGAGCATGATGTAAAAAAAAATGGGTGACTGACAACCAGATAAGATACTGCCCATGAAAAGGACTGGAAAGATCAAGTCCTGGAAGTCACAGTGTACATTTAGATTATCAACCAATAGAATATCAAGATTTGTAATTGTTTTACAAAGTTGAATGTCCTGAGTAAATATTTTAAACTCCATTTTAACAAATCATTGCACTGTAATCACAGAAGTCATTAAGATTGCTAACTTTGTAAAAAATCACTAATTCAACTTAGAAGCATTAGTACTTTGATGTTGATTGTTGATTTAAAGAAAAAAGTTAATTAGTTTTAGCTAATTAATTAGTTTTAGTCCTCTGATGAAACAGTTGATACATGAGAAAAATCAGTATTAAACACACAGATCCAATGTCTTTGTCATACTGCTTTGGTGAAGTTACATACTTGTAAAGACTTGAATGATTGAGAAAATATCTCAGTTATGTAAGGTTCCTGTTGGGTAGTTGTTCATTTACATATGCATTTCCTCCTAACTTTGCTGAAAGTATTTCTGTCTGAAAATCCATTCAGTTTCTGGGTAGTGCACACATTCTAACTTATGGTTCATCTCATTGCAATTTTTTGTTATTTGTAAAAAGACTGTTCATACGTTACCACATAGAAGTGATGATTTTGTCTGCACTACATGGTTTATCTGGTATTGGATATTTTGTTTCATCGAGCCTGATGTTCAGAGAGAGCTTCAATATTTTTAGAAACATTCATATTGTGTCTTTGAGATCTATCTTGCAAATGTTTGTTGAAGATTTTTAAGTAGAATTTATAGTGAAAGGAGGAATTGTGTTAATAATCTGGAATTATATGGGTGGTTTTCAATAAACTGTCTTTTTACTCATATGGTAGGGTTTATGTGCTACAGTGTCACATTACTGATATTAATTTAAAATTTTTGTAAGAAAATGTGTAAGTAATTTAAACCTTAGTAGGTAAGTATTAGAGTATCTACACAGGGAAAAGGTCTAGATCCTGTATTAATATGTGCCTGGTAAAATGTCATTACTTAAGTAACATTTTTTAAGTTAATCAAACTTAAATTAAATTTCACCTGTTGCCTCTGAAATACACAGAATAGAGAATGAATAATTTTTTTAGTTGTTTGAGTCTCCTGCTCTTTAAAGTGAGGACAGGAAGACCAGTCTGTTTTAGCAGCGTATCTAAAATTAAATTGGTCATGTGTTTTAAAAGCATACTTGTCTACAGACCGCTAATATATTTATGTAAAATTGCATCGCTGTGTCTATGGAAATGGATTCAGGTTTACTTTTTAATTGCAGCAAAAAATTCCAAGTTCAACTATATTATCTAACAGTTTGATAGATTTTGCTTGGGCTTTCTGACATTCATGGTGTTTCCTAGAAATGCAAGTTCTTAGGTTGGTTGAAGTTTAGCTTCACATGCAAAAATAGTTTTAATTGAAAAAAAAAAGTGTTCTTTGTTCTGCTTACATTTGTGCATATGATTTTTTGACATAGTGTGAATAAGAAATATATGAATTAATAGATCTATTTTTATGTATGCCATGATCACTGGATTATGTGGTCCAGAAAGAAATGAATCACAGCCATGAAGAAACTATGAAGAAAACCAGTGTGGTGAACCTTGATAAACTTTTAGATAACTTCTCAGAGATAGAAAAGGTAAGTGAAGAAGGTAAAAATGTTGAAACTGCTACTTATAAATATTTTGTGACATTTTAATAAGCTTTTCAAATGAAAATTTCTTCTCAGTATCAGCTTATTCTTACTGATGTGCCTTGTAATACCAACTTTGTTTGGAAAGTGTATTGATTGTATCTCAGGGTGATATGAGTGACTTCTGTGAAGTCTGAGAAGCTTTTTTTTTCTGTGCTAGAATTTTAATGGAGCTGAGGCCAATTTTGGTTTCTCAGGAAAAGCGTGGAAGTGTCCCTTTGTATCAGAAGCTGCTTTTGGAGATAACAGTATCACACAGCTTTGCTGGACTATCCTTTCAGAAATTGTTCCTTGTTCTAGAAAAATGTCATTGACATAGCAGGAGCATCTGTTCTTATATTCCATATGCATTGAGCTCTCTTTATTTCATGTATATGTCAGTTCTTAAAAGATTGATCCACTGAGGAAAATTAGTACTGTATTTCTTGTTAGCCCTGCATTGTCCCAACTCTGGTGGCTGATCCTGATCAGTAAATCCATAGTAGAGATAATATAACAGGGCACCTGAAATAAGTTTAGCATTTCTTATGGAAAAAAGATATTATACCAATTCCTATTCACACCCATTACTCGTATTGGTGCTCAGTGGGGGCATTAACAGCCTCTTATGCAAAGCTATATGTCACGTTAAGAACAGGGGGTTTCCCTGAACCCTTTATATTTGATCAGCCTGACAGCTTCCCAAGAAAGTTAAGGCCCTTGCACCCGTACAGCCTGCTGGCGTCCTGTGTGGGCGCCCTACTGAGCAGCCTGCTGTATCGGAGGATGATTCAGCTAACCTATTCAGGGACTGCACTGGCAGCAGCACTGAGTCAAATCCCTTATTACGATTGAGAAAGGGGGTTTCCTCAATCCCTTTTATATTTGATCAGCCTGACAGCTTCCCAAGAAAGTTAAGGCCCTTGCAACCTGTACAGCCTGCTGGCGTCCCGTGTGGGCACCCTACTGAGCAGCCTGCTGTATCGGAGGATGATTCAGCTAACCTATTCAGGGACTGCACTGACAGCAGCACTGAGTCAAATCGCTTATCAAGTTTATGCAAACCTAATTTTATTGTATAAAATACAGATTGTGACAGTTAAGGTTTAGAGATTGCTGTTGATAGTAATACTTAATGTGCGTAGAAGAGGTTTTTACCCAATAGGTGTCCCTGTGGGGGAGAAGAAAAGGTTCAGCCCATTGACTGATCCCAAAAGTTACAATGGAGTCTTCCCTAACTTTCTCTCCTCATCAATCTATTTTTATACTATTTCTTTGTATTTAGGTGGAGTTTGAGTGACTCTAGTCATACATACCTTTATTACTGATGGGTGCAAAATTCTCTCGCTTCGCTCTTAAAGGTATAGTCAGTAAAACAGAGAGCACATGCTCAATGAGGAGTGGACATGCCTGAGAGGCAGGTATCTTTCGGGGTGGAGGTGTGTTTTGGTATTACACTGAAAAAAGTTCACCTCAGGATAAAGATTTTGCCACAGTGCTTGGCACAGGGTCTACCATCTTTCTTGTTGGACAGCTTATCATTCCCATCCTTACAAAGGTACGAATAGTCTCAGATAGGGCAGGGTGTGGAACAAGGTTGTTTCACTCAGTTCCCCATCAATCCGTTTTGTACCAGGACCGGGATGTGCTGCTGGGAAAACGAGTTCTTTGCGTGCCAGCCGCACCTTTGTCACAGAAGATAGCAACTGCGTTTTACTTTACTATGGAGATTTTTCTTATGATATTATAACTTCTGTTAGGATATAGACATTACCTTAGAGAAACTAATTCCCACACCGCAGTCATTTTCCTACACTGTAGAAAGAACCTTGCTGTGGATTGACCCAGACTGCAGACTACAGAATTGAGAAGAAACTAGTTTATAACTAGTGAAGTAAGTCAGCATTCTTAGTTCTGCAGGGTGAACTCTCAATAGCACACGCTCTCAAGTCCAGCGTCATTCTTCTCTATAACGGAATTTCCAGAATGGGAAATAATACAGGCTTGTGACTGCAGTGTTGTGAAATTGTTACATTTTATGTTAATTTGAAACTCAAGATTTAAAACTTAGATCAAAATATATTAAGTTGTTTTCCACTTTTCTAGAAAGTATCAGAAGTTAATGAAGCAAATAACGTACTGGTTCTTCAACTGGAAGAATGTAACAGGTTGTTAACACTAAGTCAATCAAAGGAGGAATCAGTAAAAGAAGGTAAGTTATTTTTTAAAAACAGTATGATTTTTTCATATATTCAGGAAGTTCTGAGAAATATCTCCATTATTATCAGTCCTATAAAATACAAAAATAAGATAGCAAGGATCTAAGATATTGTATGAAAAACAGTAATGCTTAATCTTGGGTCATATAATGGAAACCATCTGGTATAAACCAGATAACTTTAATCCACAAACATATTTTGAGAACTGCATTAAAGTAACTGTTTTCCAGTTTATGTTAATATCCATCCACTTTAAGAGATTTTTGAGTGTGTGCAGTACATATGAAAGAAAAACTTTCCTTTTGTATTTTCTTTCATTTTTTTCCTCTTTGTCTTTTTTGACTCTGTTACCTCCAATGAAACAATGTATTGGCAGTGAGAGAGGGAGAGGATTAGATAAGCTTGGTGCACCCGATGATGTTATTGTGCTTAGTTGTTCACCTTTCCCTCCCCTACAGGCCTCTTGAGCTTCTAGTGAACTGCAACAGTTTACGATGCCAGCATTTTTAAGCAAACTAACATCAATAGTTTTACTTAAACTGCTGGCCTGTGATTTATGTTAATCCATAAACAGCTCAGATGTCTGTGTAGAACAACAGGGTCTACATTTGGGAAAAGTAAGGTCAGCACTGACAGTATTGTGCCCCAAGCTGAGCTGTTGCATTGGTATCTGTATGACAAATGTTATGTTTCACCTAGTCACCAGAAATGTTTTGCCCACTGAAAAATGAGCTAGATGCCTTCCTGAATGCATATTTTGCCACTATCTAAAAGGTCAAGGCTTGCCTGCAATTGGGGATGGCATGCTAGGCTAGTGGGGCCTGTGCTCTGAGATAACATAGAGAATTGTTTTAGTCGCTTGTGTGATTTGGTTTGTCTGGGGACAGTCCGATAGCCCAGTTTGGGGTTTGGAATCCATTTTTTTTGTACCATGCTGACTGTTCTATTGAAGTTTTAGTATTCCTATTTGAATTTTGTACACTTAAATGAATTCTGTAAGGACCTTGGGTACTGGTGGAATTTCAGTGTCTTGTTCTGTCTTAGAATCGTAGAATGGCCTGGATTGAAAAGGACCACAGTGATCATCTAGTTTCAACCCCCCCGCCATATGCAGGGCCGCCAACCACTAAACCAGGCTGCTCGGAGCCACATCCAGCCTGGCCTTGAATGCCTCCAGGGATGGGGCATCCACGACCTCCCTGGGCAACCTGTTCCAGTGTGCCACCACCCTTTGAGTGAAAAACTTTCTCCTAATCTCTAACCTAA
>VZTO01022558.1:8130-42772 GCA_013400615.1 Syrrhaptes paradoxus
GGTAAATTTAGACTAGACATTAGGAAGAAATTTTTTACTGTGAGGGTGGTGAGACACTGGAACAGGTTGCCCAGGGAAGTTGTGGATGCCCCATCCCTGGAGGTGTTCAAGACCAGGCTGGATGAGGCTTTGAGCAACCTGGTCTAGTGGAGGGTGTCCCTGTCCATGGCAGGGGGGTTGGAACTTGATGATCTTTAAGGTCCTTTCCAACCCAAACCATTCTGTGATTTTATGACTGTATCAAGAGCCCTTTTCCTTCCAGATGATCTGACTGATTTTTCCCTAAAAATACACCTACTAAACACAGCAGAAGTACCTGGTCAGAGTCTTGAGCTAACATTTTTCAAAATTGCCCCTGGGCTTTTGTGTGGCTGAGCACAAGTATGTACTTCTATACTGAAATTGTGACATTGTCAGTTAGAGCATTATGGCCCAATGAGAATTGTAGATCATCCTAAGAACATAATAGTCTCAATACATTATAAGTAGAAAACATTCAGTAAAAATAATTATGTCTGCCTTGGTTAAGGAAGTGTCTAGTTGTGAAAAGAAGACAGAGGTAACCGAATCTGCCTTGACCTACAATAGCCCACATCAGGCAAATATGGAGGATTCAACCCCACCTTAAACAGTTCTTGGGTATAAACATATTCAATGTGTATGCACAGCTGCACAAAGTATATGGACATGAAGTAGATATACTTTTTCATTCTTGTATTTATCACCGAGTGCTATTTGTTACACAAGAGATTTCTGAAAACAATTCACTTACAGTATTGAACTCTTATCTTGCAAGGTCTGTAATTTGAATGCTAGAAGGACTGCCAGCCTCTCAGTAGCAAGAATATATATTTACAAGCAGCTACCATTCACTCACATCTCAACCATAATGCAAGCCCATACACACTTTGCTCCAGTCTCCACAACTAGAATTAAACTCAGCTTTTATTATCGTATTCTGTAGAACAAAGACATTTCCACAACAGCACAAAAAATGAAAGCATGTGAGCCTATAAGCATGTACCTGCCTTCTATTTTATGCAGTTGCTATTGTTCGTGTATAACACACTGATGTACAAATTCCATATACAATTCATATGGGGTTTTGTGACAGATTTGCACTGACATGCACAACAATGTCAGACTGAGGATGAATGCTGAAAACAGCAGCAAGACCAGAACTGAACCCATCTGACGTTTTACATCAGCAACATTTGATGACAGCAGCACTGAGGAAAATTGTTCTTAATCAAATCCCAGGTGATACTCAGGAGGGGGGATGACGACAACTCCATTATCAAGCCACTTCATCAGCAAAAAAACGCCCAAGGTCCCTCTGACTAAGATAAGAATATGACCCACTAAATTTAAATTTTTAGAGCTATGGTAAATTTAAAGCTGATAGAAGGAAAGAGATTGGCTGCAGTGAAAATTAACTTCTCTGTATACTTAGAGAAAGAGATAAAAGGTAGTCAGAGCAGGACTAATTTTCCACTTGCTGACGTTATATCCATCTTCACCAGGGTGTTCAGCCTCAAAGGTGAAAGACTATGAATGAAGTGACAAAGATGTGTGAAAAAGAATAAAAACCTGAGCTAATCCACAACTATTAAAAACAAACAAACAAAAAAAGCCACACAAGCCTTGCCTCTGTGAAATTTTACTTTAACTTCTTATAGACTGAAGCAAAATGCTAAATTGTCCTACAGGCATAATCTTATTTCTAATTGAAATATATGCAACTGTTACAGTGCACTGCATTATTAAATGTAACTCAGAAATACAATTTGCCTTAATGAGAACTGTATAATAACCACAATGAAATATCACATATGATGTTTTAATGAGGATTAGGGCATGTTAATTTTAAACTGAACAATAGGGCATGTAATATAATCCATGCCCTGTGTACAGTTCAACAGCTGCTAATGTGTTGGACTGGTTCATACTTGTGCCTGACATAAATAAAAAGCCAATTACAGAGCTGCTTAGTATACCTACAAAGGGTGTCAACTACTTTTTTGAACACTGAAATGAAGTCATGAGGGCCTCATTCAACTCTCTCCTTGATCTTTTTTTGCTTCTACAAGGACAACATTTACAGTCCTGAGAGTTCTTTCCTGCATTTATTCCAACTTGGGAGCACATAAATCAGCCACCCAATATGGACTACATCAACTTGTCTTTATGAAGAGCTTCAGCTACATCTAAATAAAAATTTACTTTTCATCCCACATATAAAGTTCCAGGAAAGTTGTTCTTCTACACTCCTGCACAAGTCTGAAACCAGTTCCTCACATTTATTTAATAGGTGATGGTTCAAAATGATAAAGACAGGCAACCATTTCACACGGTCTAGGTACAGTTTCAGTTCTCATTGCTAACATCAACCCCCAGCAAAGAGTTCCTGCAAAGTACAGACCTCTACAGTGTGAAGTCTAAGCATGAAACACAATGAAATGCTACCCCTAAGGGAGTGGCTGTTGAAGGTATTGTTCTCACTACAACACGGTATCATTGAACAGATCAAGCTGGCACAATCTGTTCAATGATTCCTATGGATTCAGGAGACTTTGAATGAGTAAAACCAAGACAGGTTCTCCTGAGGTGCAGACCAAAGCTGCCATGTTTTCTAGAAAAAATCTGAACGCTGGAGGTGCAGATAAAGTAGGAATTCTACTCAATTATGACCTTTGGTTTCAGTGAAAAAAAACCCAAAAAAACCCAAAAAAACCACACACACACACCCCCACACAACACAAACACCAAACAAAAACATAAACAAAACCAAAACACTACCAAAAAAAACAGTCCTTCCCTTGCAGCAGGGTCACCCCAAAGTGGCTTCAGCTAGAAGTAAACCTTGCTCTCCAAGGCCCTGGCCATTGTCAGAAGACAAATGGGACTGCAAACCTTGACAGCGCTGATGCTTCCTTTCTCTGCAACCCATATGCTCAAGCTCGAACCTGGTGTCCCCTGCAGCAAGCCCCTCCCTTGAAAAAATGGCATCAACAGGACATAGCTTTTTATTTAAAAAAAAATAAAATAAAACCACACACACACCCTTCACTGGCATTTAGAACTAAATTAAAGTCTGTTTCATCACAGGAAGGCTAAATAGCTGAGTTCTCAAAATCCTTCCCTCCTCTCTGCATTTTCAGATGATTACATGACAAGCAGCAGGCTAATGTAAAACAAAACCTCTTTTCATGCTAGGAGCTTATTTTAGTAGGGCTTATGACATATCCTGTTTCATCTGAAAAAAAACCATAAATACTGTTAAAAAGGAAAAAAAAAAGCCTACCCTCACAAATGCATAGGAGGAATGACTGATATTTCCCTCCCAGCTTAACTATCAGATGAAATATGTAAATTTAAAACTTTTTTTAACAAAGATTTTTAAAAAAAAAAAGAAACATTTTTTACATGGATAAATGCTTCCTTACATCCTTTTAATTCTAGAGCTCTCATGTCTAAAACTCAAAGGAAAAAACAATTTCTCAGTCTTATCATTGATGAAATTCAAGGGAGGTTTTCAATGGTTCTGCTCTTCCTCTCCCAGGAATACAGATGTTTCCAAGGTGGTATCCACAGATATGCCACCCAAACCCAGAAGTTTGTTATGATTTTTTCCATGCAAGTCTAAAGGTTTTTCTTTGGAAATCTGAATCAGTAGAAGACAATTCTACACAAAGTTTCAAGCAGAAGAGAGTTGATTTTGCAAGAGAGTGAGTTTAAAATGAGAAATTAATTTACATGAGTAATTTTGAAAAAGCAATAATGATATTTTTTACCAGCCTCATCATGTTTCAGAAACTTGATTTTGGTGGATCAGTTTTTGGTGTTTTGAGTTTTTTTTAATTAAAAAGTTTTTTATTGAAAGCTCTGACTCAGAAAGGGAAAAAACTTTAACTCATGGTTCCTATATCTAAGCAGCAGCTTCCAAACTTGCCAGTAAAACATATGCTACTCTCCTTTCACCTTCCTCCCCAATTGCTTCCCTTCTCTGTTATTCTGAAAGGTCATAAAGGATGTGCAATCTCTTACCCCTTTTTTCTCCCCCCATACAGGCTGAAAAACATGAGCCAGATTGAAAAGAGGTTTCTACAGGGAACTACGTTGGAGATAGAAAGCCCCCAGCTTACCCACCTTGGAGCCACAAAGCTGCTGAGCTAATAGTCTCAACCCTGGTAGGCAACCACCCACTAAAAACTCCCAGAAACTCCCCAAATTGGTGGAAGATGGCTTTCTTCCATTCATGGAGTCCTACTTCCGCTCAAGGTTCTTCCTGGTGTTCAGAGACATCAGGAGAGACATTCTTCAGTTGACTCATCATGTAGACCCTCCTCAGCTTCCCCAGGCATGCTGTATTGCACTCAAGCACAACTCTGAATTAACTTAACGGCTGTTTTGAATGATTTAGGACTAAATGAACAGGCCATAATGTAGTTAAACATGCCAGGAATGAACAATGCAGAATGTAGGTGCCTACAGCTGTCAGGAATTAAAAAGGCAGGCTGCATGAATGTTGATTATTTGCATCAGCAGCTGGTTACTATAGATGGGAAAAGCTAATCTCCTTGGAAACATTCTTGACCTCTTGTGCAAATATTGAGCAACTGTATTACAGAAGCACAACCACTACTCATACAGTCAATGGGAGTAAGAACATGAGGGTCCAACACAGCAGATTTTCTACTGCATAATTCAGAGAGCATGTTTTCTGTTAAAAATATATGAACAGAAAATAAAATTCATGAAAACTAGTCCTTGTGGTTTCCCCTCATACACATTTTTCATCCTCAATACTTGCATGCACTGAACTCTACCACAAATAACTATCATACTAATAATCTAAGCTTTCCTTCACCACTTGACTTGCAGCTTCTGAAGTGCCTGAACCTCCTTTGACAAGGACAGTAAAAGTAAAATAAGAACCATCTTAGCTTTATCCTTCCAGCTCTAAAGGTCCAGACAAGCACCCAGGCTATGGGAAACTGCAAACAGACGTCATCTAGGACTGGAAGGTGCAGAAGATGCAAAGGCAGCTCCCTAATAAAGTGTACTTTTTAAGAGAAGCTTAGTTCTAATTGAAGCACATGCACAACAACATACAAGACTTATTCACAAACAGAATACNTCAAGCTCGAACCTGGTGTCCCCTGCAGCAAGCCCCTCCCTTGAAAAAATGGCATCAACAGGACATAGCTTTTTATTTAAAAAAAAATAAAATAAAACCACACACACACCCTTCACTGGCATTTAGAACTAAATTAAAGTCTGTTTCATCACAGGAAGGCTAAATAGCTGAGTTCTCAAAATCCTTCCCTCCTCTCTGCATTTTCAGATGATTACATGACAAGCAGCAGGCTAATGTAAAACAAAACCTCTTTTCATGCTAGGAGCTTATTTTAGTAGGGCTTATGACATATCCTGTTTCATCTGAAAAAAAACCATAAATACTGTTAAAAAGGAAAAAAAAAAGCCTACCCTCACAAATGCATAGGAGGAATGACTGATATTTCCCTCCCAGCTTAACTATCAGATGAAATATGTAAATTTAAAACTTTTTTTAACAAAGATTTTTAAAAAAAAAAAGAAACATTTTTTACATGGATAAATGCTTCCTTACATCCTTTTAATTCTAGAGCTCTCATGTCTAAAACTCAAAGGAAAAAACAATTTCTCAGTCTTATCATTGATGAAATTCAAGGGAGGTTTTCAATGGTTCTGCTCTTCCTCTCCCAGGAATACAGATGTTTCCAAGGTGGTATCCACAGATATGCCACCCAAACCCAGAAGTTTGTTATGATTTTTTCCATGCAAGTCTAAAGGTTTTTCTTTGGAAATCTGAATCAGTAGAAGACAATTCTACACAAAGTTTCAAGCAGAAGAGAGTTGATTTTGCAAGAGAGTGAGTTTAAAATGAGAAATTAATTTACATGAGTAATTTTGAAAAAGCAATAATGATATTTTTTACCAGCCTCATCATGTTTCAGAAACTTGATTTTGGTGGATCAGTTTTTGGTGTTTTGAGTTTTTTTTAATTAAAAAGTTTTTTATTGAAAGCTCTGACTCAGAAAGGGAAAAAACTTTAACTCATGGTTCCTATATCTAAGCAGCAGCTTCCAAACTTGCCAGTAAAACATATGCTACTCTCCTTTCACCTTCCTCCCCAATTGCTTCCCTTCTCTGTTATTCTGAAAGGTCATAAAGGATGTGCAATCTCTTACCCCTTTTTTCTCCCCCCATACAGGCTGAAAAACATGAGCCAGATTGAAAAGAGGTTTCTACAGGGAACTACGTTGGAGATAGAAAGCCCCCAGCTTACCCACCTTGGAGCCACAAAGCTGCTGAGCTAATAGTCTCAACCCTGGTAGGCAACCACCCACTAAAAACTCCCAGAAACTCCCCAAATTGGTGGAAGATGGCTTTCTTCCATTCATGGAGTCCTACTTCCGCTCAAGGTTCTTCCTGGTGTTCAGAGACATCAGGAGAGACATTCTTCAGTTGACTCATCATGTAGACCCTCCTCAGCTTCCCCAGGCATGCTGTATTGCACTCAAGCACAACTCTGAATTAACTTAACGGCTGTTTTGAATGATTTAGGACTAAATGAACAGGCCATAATGTAGTTAAACATGCCAGGAATGAACAATGCAGAATGTAGGTGCCTACAGCTGTCAGGAATTAAAAAGGCAGGCTGCATGAATGTTGATTATTTGCATCAGCAGCTGGTTACTATAGATGGGAAAAGCTAATCTCCTTGGAAACATTCTTGACCTCTTGTGCAAATATTGAGCAACTGTATTACAGAAGCACAACCACTACTCATACAGTCAATGGGAGTAAGAACATGAGGGTCCAACACAGCAGATTTTCTACTGCATAATTCAGAGAGCATGTTTTCTGTTAAAAATATATGAACAGAAAATAAAATTCATGAAAACTAGTCCTTGTGGTTTCCCCTCATACACATTTTTCATCCTCAATACTTGCATGCACTGAACTCTACCACAAATAACTATCATACTAATAATCTAAGCTTTCCTTCACCACTTGACTTGCAGCTTCTGAAGTGCCTGAACCTCCTTTGACAAGGACAGTAAAAGTAAAATAAGAACCATCTTAGCTTTATCCTTCCAGCTCTAAAGGTCCAGACAAGCACCCAGGCTATGGGAAACTGCAAACAGACGTCATCTAGGACTGGAAGGTGCAGAAGATGCAAAGGCAGCTCCCTAATAAAGTGTACTTTTTAAGAGAAGCTTAGTTCTAATTGAAGCACATGCACAACAACATACAAGACTTATTCACAAACAGAATACCAGAATCTTCTGAGTTTGGCAGAAGTTGTTTTCTGACTTCTGCTATATGACCAAGAAAGAAGTGTTTTCAAAAAAATTTCATTTTATTTTGTAAGATATGCAACCAACTTGTATAACACTGGCAGCAGCTGTTATTAAGATATTAGGAAACCAAACTTTTTCCCCTCACTGACAATTCCCTACTAATTATAATGCAGTTCACTTATAAAATATGAACAGAAAAAGAACCTCTAATTTCTCTAAATTTTGGGGAGAAAAAGAAAAAAAAAAAACAAACCACAAACTAAACCATAAGTCTTAACCGTGGAGACTGTCACCAATTTGGCCAAAAATTCAAACTGGTTCAAAAGCCACTTTAAAAATAAGTTTAAAATACACACAATATAACACTTGTAAAAGCTTCTGAGACAGCTCAGATAGTTCAACATGCTAAAAAGGAGTGACTTCTCCTCCACAGTACAGGGACATAGCAGCTATTTTTTAAGTATAGTAAAATTTTGCATGTGGTGTTGAGGCATTGTCCTGCTAAAGACAACGGCATAATACAAAGGTATAATGATAACATAACCATGCTTCATCAACAAAGAAAAGGATTACAAAAGTGATACATGTTCAAATGCTTTGAATAAAGACCTACTAAGTATAATTTAAGGAACATAAAAATCTATTGAGCGTCAGCTACTATGATTTAAAATGCTTAAAAATTAACAACAATACTATTCATTTAATATTTTTTGCAAGTCCTGTGTTGCACTCTCATTATTTTCAGAGTGACTTACACTATAGCATCAAGATACTAACTACAACAGTTTAGAATTATAGAGTATTGTACTTTGAGGATTTCACAAGTGATTTTCCTCTTTGCATCTCCTTTCATTTTGGAAGTTGATGATTCCCTATCAGTGAGATTGGTTTTGATCTGATCTTACCCTTTTTCTCAGACAAGGAAGCGCCTGATTATATTATCTGTAGATCTTTTGATGATCATTCTTAAACTTTCTTGGAATAGGATATTCTCAATAAGTCACAAATGGAGCAAGGCTTCACTGTAGTACATCTTGTCCCACTAACAGGCTTTGAGATTGAAGGAAATTAAATATGTGAAACACCGATAGGATATACTCAACAACTCACTGTGCTATAGACCTGGCTTGCTGTAATAACCCAATCTGAAAGTTATAAATACAAGTTACACTGCAACCAGATCTAAAGAAAAAAAAAAAGCGCACACCCTCCACTGTAGCACAAAGAAGGTGCTGTATGTACCTCATGCTAGGTATCTTTACTTTGGAAGATTAGCTGGTGATTTTCTTGTCCCATGTAGCCTGAATGAATTTCGGTGAAGGAACAGATTTTTTTATTAGAACAAGCACTCTGCTCTCTCAAGGTAAACACAGATAAACAAAATAAGTGGACTCTCCTGACAAGCAAGTGTTAAAAGGGCTGCAAATTGTTTAAAGCAAAGTGTTCAAGAAGCAATAAATACTTAATTGACCAGTTGTTTTGGACACAGGAAACACCATAGTAATTTATCCCTTTCAGAACATTTCCTGATATTTCCCTGCCCACCTGCTACAGAGGAATAAAAAGAATTCTTTAAACTTCCCCACGAAAAGTGTAAATTCTTGTTCTGACTTTATAGTCTGGATTCCTTTTGACGTCTGCTTTAATAAACCATGGTTCAATGGCATCACATGCAACTCTCCATCGATCAGCTTGTCTGTGTGCTTTGGGATCAAACTGCAGCTGCAAGAGGTCAAAGACATGCATAAAACACAACAAGATCTGGTGGTGGTGGTGCACCTATGACCCAGGCACAGATCTGTATTACTGGAAGCTCTACAGATACCTCCTCCTCTAAACAGCACACATGGTCCTTCAGAACCATCTTACTTAGTGGCACCTATAAAAAATTCTAAGCAATGAACAATCCTACTGAAGCTAAAGGAGTTACAGCTAGCATAAGAACAATTTAGGTGAAAAATAAAGGGAAGGAAGAATTATTAGTAGCTATGTGATTTACATAAATAAACACCTTTAGAAGCCAGAGAGGTGTTTTTTCTACATTTCCACCACAACNAAAGCAAATACCCAAACAACTTACAGACATCACTTCTTTTTTTTATTGTTCAGTGAGTTTCTACTGCAAACAAATTCAGACACTCCTTCCTCCCCAAACTAGGTATTTATCTTTTAATCATTATGACTTCCCTTTTACTAATAAATACTGCAAAAAATGTGTGCTATTTCTCTGTCTACTGATGCAGCTCACTTATTGCCTTACTAACTTTTATTAGAGCTGAGGCTTCCATATTTCACTTCATTTCCACTCCCAGTTCCTTTTGATAATAACAGGCATAATTTTCCCTTTTTCTTGGGGCAGCAAACAGAATATCTTCTTAGACTGTCTCATTATTTTTGACACCCGTCTTATTCAGTGGCATAAACTCTGCAAGTCCATGCTCCTGCTGTTTTTGTTTGCAGCACCATACATTTGAAGCCTCTTTGGGCTCCAGTACTTGTGCTGCAATCTCCAAAAAAATCATGGAAAAAAAAAATCAAAATAAAAAGTAAACACATGGGCAAAAAAAAAAAAAAAAATCTACTGTTTGCCCNAATCTGAAAGTTATAAATACAAGTTACACTGCAACCAGATCTAAAGAAAAAAAAAAAGCGCACACCCTCCACTGTAGCACAAAGAAGGTGCTGTATGTACCTCATGCTAGGTATCTTTACTTTGGAAGATTAGCTGGTGATTTTCTTGTCCCATGTAGCCTGAATGAATTTCGGTGAAGGAACAGATTTTTTTATTAGAACAAGCACTCTGCTCTCTCAAGGTAAACACAGATAAACAAAATAAGTGGACTCTCCTGACAAGCAAGTGTTAAAAGGGCTGCAAATTGTTTAAAGCAAAGTGTTCAAGAAGCAATAAATACTTAATTGACCAGTTGTTTTGGACACAGGAAACACCATAGTAATTTATCCCTTTCAGAACATTTCCTGATATTTCCCTGCCCACCTGCTACAGAGGAATAAAAAGAATTCTTTAAACTTCCCCACGAAAAGTGTAAATTCTTGTTCTGACTTTATAGTCTGGATTCCTTTTGACGTCTGCTTTAATAAACCATGGTTCAATGGCATCACATGCAACTCTCCATCGATCAGCTTGTCTGTGTGCTTTGGGATCAAACTGCAGCTGCAAGAGGTCAAAGACATGCATAAAACACAACAAGATCTGGTGGTGGTGGTGCACCTATGACCCAGGCACAGATCTGTATTACTGGAAGCTCTACAGATACCTCCTCCTCTAAACAGCACACATGGTCCTTCAGAACCATCTTACTTAGTGGCACCTATAAAAAATTCTAAGCAATGAACAATCCTACTGAAGCTAAAGGAGTTACAGCTAGCATAAGAACAATTTAGGTGAAAAATAAAGGGAAGGAAGAATTATTAGTAGCTATGTGATTTACATAAATAAACACCTTTAGAAGCCAGAGAGGTGTTTTTTCTACATTTCCACCACAACGTGACTATCTTCAACTGGCAAATTAGCCAGCAAGCACTGTCCTAACAAGCACACAGTTTAGGTACCAAATGCAGCAACAGTTACATAAATCAGTTACTTCTCAGAAAAAAAAAACCCTAACTTAATTACACTCTGACATTTCAGATGAAAGAGTAAGAGAAAAAAAGAAAAAAAGCAAATACCCAAACAACTTACAGACATCACTTCTTTTTTTTATTGTTCAGTGAGTTTCTACTGCAAACAAATTCAGACACTCCTTCCTCCCCAAACTAGGTATTTATCTTTTAATCATTATGACTTCCCTTTTACTAATAAATACTGCAAAAAATGTGTGCTATTTCTCTGTCTACTGATGCAGCTCACTTATTGCCTTACTAACTTTTATTAGAGCTGAGGCTTCCATATTTCACTTCATTTCCACTCCCAGTTCCTTTTGATAATAACAGGCATAATTTTCCCTTTTTCTTGGGGCAGCAAACAGAATATCTTCTTAGACTGTCTCATTATTTTTGACACCCGTCTTATTCAGTGGCATAAACTCTGCAAGTCCATGCTCCTGCTGTTTTTGTTTGCAGCACCATACATTTGAAGCCTCTTTGGGCTCCAGTACTTGTGCTGCAATCTCCAAAAAAATCATGGAAAAAAAAAATCAAAATAAAAAGTAAACACATGGGCAAAAAAAAAAAAAAATCTGCTGTTTGCCCAACTTGTTGCAAACATTGAAAAAGCCCTTAACCCCTAATTAATTAAGGAAGACAGCTTGAATAATTTAAATATTAAAAGTGCATTTTATTATTTAAACATTTCAGAAGAGGAACAATCTCTGCAGCAGACAAAATTGAGGTACAGTCACAATGCCAAGTGCATAGCATGCTTACACAAAGAAATAGGATTTTCCTGTATTTGGAACAATATAATTTTACAAACCCTGCAGCACAAAGAGGGAAATTGCCTCATGTTAACCTTAAGGACAGGGTTCTGGAACAAAGCTTTGGTCACAGCTTGTGAACTCCCTCCTTTGTAGCCATCACAAATTCCCTGCCAGCATCTACAGAGGTAGCACTCAGTTCAAACCCAGAGATCAGCTAGTAATTTTGCATTACTCTACAAAATACGCAAATGCCTCTTCCCCACCTCAACAGCTTCAGCTAAGCATTGGTACATATTGCCTTGAGTGACCATGTTAGTAATGTAATAGCTCTGGAGGAAAGGCAAGGAGTTTTAGTCTGGGTTTTGGATGGGGCTTGGTTTTTGGGTTTTTTTGGTGTTTTGTTTTGGTTTTTTTGGATGGTTTTGGGTTGGGATTTTTTTGGGAAAATAAATGAGAAGAAAAAATGGAGGGCAGGACAGACCCAAATGAGCATCCAGCCTCCTTGAATCCCTCAGAGATTTATTTGCATACACCCTTCAACTGCCGATTTATGATTAAAGATCATCATCTTTTAGTGAGTGTACAAAGCTACAGCACCAGGACAGACTCATTTGTGTCTTGAAACATGTACATTGCTGAGGTTGTGCCTTACTCCTTGAGAGCTGATATGGTGGCACTGTTCTCGAAATACTACTGCCTTTATTCAGACCACCAAGGGCAAAAAGTGAGCAGAGATAAACATGATTTGCTCGTGCTCTGACTTACATTTACTGTGAAAAAAGAGCAAACACAGAACACTAACGTATGTTGGTTGTTCCAGCTCCCCCCTATGCTGTGTTCAGGCTCTCCACCCACAGCTGTCCAGCAATGCCTGCAGAGCACATTTTGGTCAGTCGCCATCCTGGCTTTAGCACTGCTTTGGCTTCCCACACCTCAGTGGAACTGTCTTACCCACAGGCCTCTTCCCAAATTCAGCTCAGTCTCATAGCCTTCCTATTGTTTAATAAGGGCCACAGTTTCCAAATTACTTAATTTCAAACATATTTTTCCTTACACTCCACAGAAGTGTCAGCTTTCCTTTCCTCCTTCCGAAAAGGGCTTCTAAAACTCTGCAGTTTTTTGACCTTTTATTCATTCGCAAATTAAGGCTGGTAACCTATTTGAGGCTGAAGACAAGAACATGGAAGTTAACAGCTTTCCCCCTTGCTTCCTGAGCACCAGAATGTCTTTGTGTCTAGTTAGTAGATGCCTATCTTGATTGGTTTTCACACAGATCCCATTAGAAGTTCTTGCAGGGTGTGCTTAATAAGATACCCGCACTTAGATGAGCTTTATTTCCCTGACAGATCACTTCCAGACCCACATGGCTTCTGTATGTTATTATTCAGAGACCAACGCTTTGCAGCAGCTGCACAAGCTCCCCACACTTAATAACGTTTCCACACTCAAGCCAGATATAAGCAGTTCAAAGCTAATTTTCCATGAACATCAGAGACTTTGACTAAATAACCAGCTATTGAAGGACATGTCACAACCGTTTTTCACCAAAATATCTGCCACTTGTGTCATCTTAGAGCTATCAGACTTCAAGGCTAAATCATCCCAGGATAACAGGGCATTTCCAAGATGCCACAGGGTATTACAGGACTGCACTAAGAGACGTTAAGACACAGAAGCTGCTGTCACATAGGGCTTTTTACTTCTGAAAACCACCACCTTTCCCACCAGGTAGTCCCACTCAGAAGGAAAAAAGCATAACACTGACCTTCTACAGGTTCAAGCCTCCTCCTGAAACTCCGCATTGGCAGATTATTCCACTTTCTTGATGGTTTCTCAGTCTGTGCCTCACTGCTGCATCTCAAAAGTTTCCTCTCCAAAACTCCCCCTGAAACATCTCCTACCCCAACAGCTGATCCTCCTTTGCAGGCCTGGGTCTCTGCTGGCCATGCCCAGGTGTAAATGGCCACCTGGTCACAGCTGAGCAGTGGTAACCTAGTCACTCTTCCAATCCTGTCGTTATGGGCTGGACCACAAAGGCCTAGGGCACTTCCATTGTTACAAAGCAACATTTCTAAGTTTTGTCCTGGTGTGTTACAAGCACTTCCATTTCTCTGTTCCTTGAAAAAAAATGCTACAGTCTTTCTGAGCACTATGCAGCAGCAATAAATAATTTAACTCCATTCCAATTTATTGGTTGGGGGGGGTACTTGGATGTGTTTTCTCATGCAAATTTTTACCTAGCCTTCAAGTTGTGAGCCAAGCATTACACTATAAACTACACCACTATCACAGGAATGGGCAGGATGGAAATAAAAGCTCTTGGCCACAGCCTGGGGAGTCCTTAAAAGTTTGACAGCTGAGGAAATGATTGAAGCAGTACAGGACTAAAGAAAACTTGTTAGCAGTGTATCTTTGTCAAGCATTGAGCAATGACAGTACTAACAAGGCTCATTTCTTTTATGTCCCATATGATTTCAGCATGCATTATCTGGAAATAAACTCCTGTGCTTTGGACTGCAATGCAACGCTAGAGAGCGGCGGTCTGTACCTACTTTGCAGTGTCCTATCTGCCAGCCAACATCTCAACAGCAAATTTAAGCCTTGAACATAGAATACCAAACACCTCAAGAAGCTACTGTGCAACAGGAAGAGAACATAGAAATTTGGGTCATGCAATAACATGACACCTTCCAGGGTGAATGTTTCTCCTAGGTCTGTGTGTCTCTGCATGATCAGTGAGATTTTACAACAGTTGTCTTGCTTTCATTTTTCCCCATCTAGCCATAATCCATTTTACTAGACTTTCCTTATTTCTACATTACCACTTACAAGATTGAGAAAGGACATTTACCCCTGAATTCAATCCAAAAGCACACTTTAGTACACTTGAAATGCAAAGGACACAAGTGGTCTAATTGTAGTCAGTGAAACAGAGCATACACCTAATTTTTCATAATGCCAACTGTCCAGAAAAGTCCTGTCTTTTTCCTACTTATTTCATGAAAGTTTAAAGCAAAATGAAAACTTAATCTCTTCTTGAAATTCTCAGATTTTGTTATTCCATTCCAAAATGACACGAGAAGACAAAGCTTTTTGACAGAGTAGGAAACATCAGACTTAGGAAAAAGCACAAATACTGGCTAATTTTCTCTCCTCATTGAACTATGCCACTCTGAGTTATGAGATTCTTTCTTTGTCCCTGTTCAGGGTTCATCTTTTGTGATGTTCTGCAGTGGGATCAGAAAGAAGGGAGACAGAAGTACATCATGAGGTACACAACTGAGCCAGAAACCCTCACCAAATAATAGAATAAGCACACAAAGAAGCTGAAAAATCTGATTTTGTGATGCACCAAAGCATGTCCCGAGTATTTAATACTTCATTTATGTTTCTGCAGAAAGAAAATGATAAATACGAGCTTCCAGAAAGCTTACTTTCCATTGAAGAAATATGTCTGATATCTCAAAGATATATGTCTGAAAAAATTTTGAATGTACAGAATATAAAAAACCCCACAACATCAAAAAAGTCCATTCAGTCAATCTTAAAATAATGAGGTGAAAAAAATTAATCCACTTATAAGAATTACAAAGGATGAGATGCTAAGTGATATTGTCAACAGCCTACAGCAAGTATATCCTGAATACTTGAATATTTGGTTGTTCCCTCCTGGTTTTATATATGTGCTATAAAATTTTTTTCAGGTTTTTACCTAATATATCTAGAAATTATGATAATTAGCTCCATGTACATGTGTACATGCTCATACAGGTACTCCTTAGCTTGCTTGCCTCCCAAGCATTATATTTTATATTTATCAGAAAGACAGAATGGACGCAAAGGAAAAAAAACACTTGCAGCTTCAGACACCCAAACCTGCCATTTTTTCAGAAGGAAAAGTTCCAGCTGTAATTGCTCATTCCACATCTCATTCTGTAGGTTCTGATCCCATCTACTTTCTAAGGCACTGAACACTTGTTCTCTTCCCTACAGCTGAGAGCTTGTTGAGGAGACTGCTGTTGGCTGGAGATGTCTGGAATTTTTTAAAGGTTAGAACTTCATTCTTGCATTTATTCCTGATAAAGTTCAGGATGTTCCATTCTTTCCCCCTTACTTGCCTTGCCTTCCTTTCCTAATACAAGTAACCATGTAGTCTGAGGTTTGCGTGTATATGAAGTCATCCTCAGTTAGCAGATACTTCTGCAGAAATACATTGCTCAGATGTGCTTTGTTAGGTTGAGCTACCGATTCTTGTAGTTCCATAACCTGTTCTGTCTGAGTAATGACCCTGAAACACATGTGCATTAATATACATGGGGGGAAGAAATTTTCACACTCCTGCAGTGATCCATTTTGGCTGTGAAACATGGTATTTGATTATTTGTAGAGCAAAATTATCATATCCCAAACATGAGTTTGTTTCTTCACCTCCACTGAAGTCAGTGCATGACTAGCTATATATTTTACTGCAAGAATATGTTATGTTCTTCCTGGTGACACTGACAGATGCTTTCATAATATGTTTGAATGTGTACCTAATCATCTAGAGATAATGGAAATTATCATGTGGCCTTTAACTCTTGTAAATTACTTTCTTGATAGCACAGAAAATAATCTCTATGGTCATTTCTCCCTCACTATGTAATCTTGAATTTTGTGAATCTTCTTATTCCAGTGCTGTTTCCCTTCCTCTGTACTTATTACAGTGTCTCAAACATATTTTATGTATAATAGCTAGGTAGGTCAAAGATGGCTCTACTCACAGATTCATCCATATATTCTAACAGCTACAAAGTTGTGTCTACTTTCTGATGACCCGCCTCTTTTGGAAGCTCCATCTTTGATCTGACATAATATTCTACAGATTTGTATTTAATAGTATTATAAGAACAACATAAACATCATTGAAATGTATAAACAACCATGTAACTGACAAGCCTGATTGCAAGTGGAATGAAACCATTTTACACTCACTTCAGTAATCAGTGTAAAGAGATAACACAGTGTAAGGACATAAGATTTTTTTTTAAGTTAGTTACTTCACTCAAAAATATACTTTTTCTTAATGCACAGAGGGTCTTTTCCATCAAAAATACAGAAGGATTGCAGCCATGTTGGATTAATTCTCAGTTGTGACATCCAACAAGAGAAAAATAATTTCAGGGGAAAAAGGGTAATACCCCATAGACACACTCCAAGAGCACAGCTGAAGACACAAAAAGTGACTCTGTTGGATCATCTGTGGTTCTGTTTGTTTCGTGGATCAGGACAGTTGTAACTTCAAAAGGGAATTCCTGTATTTATAACCCAGGAGGTTCACTAGTAGTTTGCCAGTGGCAAAACTTCTATAAGAAGAAGGTGTGGCAATTTCAGATGGTTGTGCTGTTGCGCTTGGTTCAGAAATTGCACCTTCTTCTTGATGTTTGGCACTATTTCTTACTGATAAGCCCCAGATGACTGTTTCACACTAATAATTTTCATAGTGTATAGCCATTTACATGGACTCTGAAACTATTTTCCTGTTGTGCATTTTGTACTTTTTCTCCCATTTTAAAAAAGGAATGACATTTTAAAGAAGGAATGATAGCAGTTAATAACTCCCTATTAAACTTCAAAACTTTCTAGTTTCTCAAATGAGCTCTCCAAATTACTAATTAATCTGACTTTTTAAATAAATCTGAATTTCAAAATGCATTTCCATTTGATTGCTAGTCCTTATATATAACTATAACATACTCTTCCCTGCTAAAAGTGCAATAGAAATTAAAACTAAGAAATACACTGGGTTTTTTCCAAGACAGCAGGAAATATATATATGTACAACAACTTGACAGGCAGTAATTGCTCTAAAGAAACATGAAAATAAGAGTCAGTTGAAATGAGTGGTATTTACATGGACAAGATGTTTATTTTTACATTGAATTATTTGCCATATGCAGTTATGTGAAACAGATCCAATTTAAATTCCCTGAATGAAGTCAACCCACACATAACATACTGTTCAAGATCATGGTGGATTTTCCACTGAACAAACCATGAATATAGCAATACCATCTTAATTATGTTGCTGTAGGACATGAAAATATCAAAAGGATAAATTTAATCCTTACCATGCAGCTTGAATAACTGCTTTGAGGAAAGAGGAAATGAGATTAAGGAAGAAAGGAAACTCACACACTAAAGGCACTTCTTTCCAGTTTTTGTCTATCTCAAAGTTGCATACAATTCATGAAATGTGTATGACCCAAAAAAAACTGAAATGATTCATAGGATGGGTTAATGATGAGATGTCAGTATAGGTGAAAACACACGTCAAAATTGAGATTGCCTCTGAATCTCACCTGGATTGCTCAAGCCATCAGTGTCTTTGGACATCCCAACAGCACAGCCTTCTTTCATGATCTGAACCAGCCCTAAACTAGGAAGCAGGATTCCTGGAGTCTTAAAAACACAAACATCTAATAGATAATTATCTGAGTGAAGAGGAGATATGTATTTAAGATACTTTCTCCCATTTTCCGACTGGTTTATTTCCTTATTGATAGTATTTGTAGGATCAAGGTGTTGTCTTTTTCTATATTTAAGTCAGAAAATTATATGAGCTGCAGAGGAGTACCAAGAAGCAGCTAAGAAAATAAAAGGGAAGAAAGGCAGCAAATAGCAAATAGTTCCATGTTCTATTGAATACCACATCCACACCTGAAAACCAATAGTAAATACAGAAGCCCTAGAACACGTTTGCCTATTTACAGTTAGAGCAGCATGAGAAAGGGGATTTGGAACATCTTTCTTGGATGTTCTTCAATGAGCAACTTGTTGCCAATTCCAGACATAACTGTAGCTGCTTTAGACACCTGCTCCATAACATCAAAATGACTGAAGAGAAATAATTACAGATATAAAAGACCTGAACAACAGAGAAGAGATGTTTGGCATTGTTTGATCTCTCTCCTTGCCTTTGATGGTACTACAAAGGCAAACCCAGTGAGATTATTAATAACAGGTGGTAAGACCCCTCAAAGGCCCTCCATATCAGTAAATACACGACCAATCTAAGAAGGGACATCTCTAGAGGCTAGAAGAACAGATCCTATCCCACTGTTATCTGAACATGTAGTTAATTTACTGTGTATTTACACAGTGCTTTTCTCAATCAAATATACATAGTCTATTGTGAGAGTCACTCAGAAGTCTAGTGATATCAGGTATGGCTACCTTTTACTATCTTCACACTGAAAGTCTCCTTTGCAATATTAACAAACTAAACATAGTAAATATCATCATAACTTTCCAACTAAAGTGAGCTGTCTCTGAACTTAAAGACAGACATAACTGGAGCAGAAGTTAATCTCCGTATCTTCCCAAAACTCACCTCCATTGAACTGTCATGAGTGTCTGAAAAATATACCATCTGTTCTTCCTAGGAACAGTAAGTTACATTAATACAGTTAAGACCAAACAAGCTCCTACTGAAGCAAATGGGGGAGCTCAGTGCATTGCTATTTTTCACACTTAATAGACTACGTGTTGGAACAACAGTATCATTTAATAGGTTTGCTAACTACATGTGATGTGAAGTTTCTAACAACTTATTAGAAAAGAATGGCACTTACCACCCAATAATTGAATGTGCAGGTTCCTCAAAAATAAGCTGAAGTCAAACATTCACTGAAGCAGTGTCATGTTTATTGCTTGGCTACAGCAAAACACATACAGAGCATCTATTTTTCGCATGGGAATCCCTTGTGCAGGGAAGTACCAGGGCCGTGCTTCAAAGCAGGTCCCTCAGAATAATCTGAGGACACCCATTACTTCTCACAGATAAACAATCCCATGGCATTTGGACAGTGTGGTAATTATGGTCACTTTTTTCTTGTATATGATCTTTATGTATGCATTATGTCTATATAATCTTTATTATGCATTAAAAATAAACGCATTTAACTAGGAAACAATCATTCCTATATAAAAAACCTTTACTAGTTTCATTGAAAATACCACATTATCCATAATTATACATTTTACTTACTGGCTTTGTTTCTTGTACTGCTGATAAATAACCTCTTTCAAGCCTCATTGGCTGAAGATGTCATTCGTCCCCACAACCTGTCACCACTTGCCATCTGGATGTTACCTCTCCCATACTAGGCAAAAAGGATCTTGTACCTCCCCTCTTGTCTACTCTGGAGCAAGTCAACTGGTCCTGCTCTGAGCAGCTCAGTGAGCCAGCACAGGTTGTTCCAATTTGGTGAAGCTCTTCCAAGTCCCTCCAGCAGCACAACTGTGAGAAAGGCAGCACCTGGCACAGGGTCTTATTAAAAAAAAAAAAAAAAAGGTACTGACATCTCCAGCTAGCACAGCTGTTTACCTTATGAATGCCTGTTCAATGCATTAGGTGGTAATGATGAGCTGAAAAAACTGATGGGAGGTTATGGGTAATAAATGAGATTCTGTTCCTGGCTCTGCTCCTCCTTTTTCACAAGGGTCAAGGCAATTCATCCCTTTCCTCTTGTATAAAAATGGGATTAACAACATTTATTAATTTACCTTAGAGTTACGGAAATTATTAGTTAATATGCGTGTGGTAATGTGAATATGTCAAATGGGCAATAAAGACTAAGTACGCTTCCCATCTCCATCAAGAGGCAGCTCACACCCACTTGTAATGTATGAAATACGTATTTAACATTTTAAAGCTTCTTTCATAAATCATTCCGATTTGTCCAGAGGAACCCAGATGGATTCTTGAAAAGCCCTTACTGGCAGACATACAAAGCGCTCAAACGCAGACACTAAAGTAAAACTTGATACATTCAAGCAGGAATTTAGATTTTCATTAAATTTGCTGCTGTCATAATACAGTTTGAGAGGAAGGAAGAAAGTAACCTATCATTTTGGGGGTTATAACCACAAACTTCATCATACTGAAGATAGTTTTTTCCTCCCATATGTCTCCATTTCACTTGGGAAGGTGTGGGTCCCCCCCCCCCCCACCCCCCAAAATAAAAAAAGGGAGAAATTAAACTCAAATTCTGTATTGTGTAAAATACAGGTGAACTTACCTAAAGTTTACGTTATGAACTTGCCTAAAGTCTATGTGGCATCATTATAGGATTCATTTTATGTCTAACCACCTAATAAATAAATACATACAACACAGTAGCCTTCCATCCAATGGAAGCCTCCTATATATTGTACTAAAACTACTTTTGGATTAATTAAACCATTATTACTAGCCACAGCCTAAGTGAAATTGATATAAATGCCATGAAGATCCTACTCTCATTTTTTTCCACAACTTAATTAGGATGGTGAGAGTTTTAATAGCACTGTACCTCTTTCCCCTCAATGAAGAAAATCTCATTGTCCTTGTAATTCTTACTTTCATTACTACAGCAGCATGAGAGATGGATTAGGTCCCTAATGAGACTTTCGAATGAACAGCCCCGTGAACTTGCTTAGGCATTGTAGTGAGAAATGTACATTAGTTAGGCTTTGGCCTTTACAAATTAACAAAGATTCAACATTAAAACTTTTCCCCCTTCATTTTCCTATTACATTTTGAAATGCAGGAAGCTTACAAAGTTGCCAAGAGCAACTGCATCGATGCCTGGCATCTATTATCATCAGTGTCCTCTAGCATCCTGGTTTCCCTTGGTGTTTTAAGACTACTGGATCAAAGATTTTAAATCTCATTAAGTTAAAACTATGCATTAAGTATTGTCTTGCCATTGCATTTTATTTATTTATTCTTAAAGATACATTTCCTCATGTAGCTGCAAAAGCAAAGGGTAAGAGGAGGGCTAGGTACATGCTGGGTTAATAAGAACTTTTGCTCATGTTAGTAGCTCATGTCGGGGTAGAACTATTAATTTGCATTTGAAATCTGCAGAATTTTATTGTGCGATTTAACGTCTATCAAACTAACTACAATATGACAGAGGACATCAGTTGTAGAATGAGGAAATTCTGTTTTCTTGATATTAAAAGCAAGACACTGGAAAGATCAGCCATTGAAGTGACCTTGAGTAAGAGTCTGTCTTAAAGCATGACCTGTAATCTTAAGTGGGTTGTGCTTTTCCCCATCCACTTTGGTGAGTAAATTTCAATTAGTAATACCACATGTAACATCTGGATCTCTTACCTAGAGCCCAGACTCTAACCTCAGTCTTCTTTTAAATTCTAATAGTGCTTCAACTTTTCTTTAATATTGAGGAAAACCATGTACAGTACCTCTGACTATACCTGTTCATATTATTATTAATATTGATATTGTACTGTTTACATTCACACTAAAGGAGATGTGTGAATGAAAATCAGGTATGAACAGAGATAAAGACATGGGAAATGCACCTGAAAAATAAAAGCCAGAATGTATTCCAGAGGAGAAAGACCTTTGTACTTCTCTTATCATTCCTCAGCATATGCATGTTCAACACCCATTAACAGCAGAGCTGCTTAAAAGAAAGTTTTTATCTTGAAATAATTTCTGCAGCTAGAAAGAACAAGCTTCATCTTGGCAGAGAAGACAAGCTGACAAGGGTGTCCCTGGGGCACAGCTGATGCTGATTTTTGTGATGTGCAAACTTTCCACCAGGAAATTACCAGGGAGCAGTGTGACAGTCACCAGCCAGGCCAGACCCCTGTGCCCCTGGCCCTTTGTTTGATTTTCTATCCTCTACTTCCCAGTCTCTACAGACAAGAGAAGCCCATCTACAGAATTTCAATCCTGACAACCAAAAAGATGTAACAGCAGGATGAAGCATGCAGGAATTCAAATGAGGATTACGACAAACGTGCAAAGACGTAGGCCCATGAGTCTTTTAAATCCAAGGAAGGTCAAAGTCTCCATGCACGGCTGTGATAAAGCCACTCCAGCAAGAACCCACCATGGCAAGACCAGAGGTGGACCCGGTGGCATGCCTGCCTCTTCGCCCTGAAGTACCACCACAATCCCAAATTATTAGAACAAAGAACATTTTAAAGAAAACTTTAGGCGCCAAGGCTAACAAATCTCCCCATGTTTCCACGGTGTCCTAAACGGGCAGGTTATTTCCTTAGGTCTGTTGTCAGTCCAGCACCTAACTAAAACTTCAGCAACCTCTGTGTTACAAACATTTCTTCACTGTTTTCTCTAGGTCTCTAGAAAATGCCTAGAAACTTATGGTGTGGCTGTGTGTCTGATAACTGCTCTTCTAGTGGCCTGGGACATTTCCAGATGCGCGATTGTGCTTCCTGGGGAGGTTCTCCACCTGCTCATCCCTCTCCTTCCTTTTACTCCAGCTGGCTCAGCTGTGCCACAGGGAACAGCCATCCCCTCTCTTTCCTCCTCCAAAGTGCAGAGTCAGGACAAGTAGCCTTCAACGCTGTTGTCAAGCCACACTTTACAGATCATGAAAAAATCATCCATATTGCTCCTTCAAGATCTGGAAGTTCATTATTTTTAGACAACATGGTAGGATTTGAAAAAGTCTTAACAATGAACACGATTTAAAGTGACCCGAAAAATTAAATTATAAACTGCTGGCAGCTGTTTCAAAACTATTTCCAAGCACCAAGCTTATACCAGGAGAGACACGTTTTAATCATGGAAAAATAATTTTCTATTGGGGAAAGGTTTCAGAAATGTAATTACCACACTATCAATTTACCGTGATACAGGCTTCCTAAGTGAAAAGATACACCCTGGCAAGAAGACCTCATTTTTCCCCAAGCTTATGTCCTAATGTGGAATTTCACGTCTAATGAAGGTGTTTTATTGAGCTTTCTGAATAGGAGACTGGTGCCCTGTTGCCTTCTGAAAAGGAGATGGTGTACTTTAGAACAGCACTTACTCTGTATCATTGGATGAAGAGTAATGTGAGGGAGGGGAAACACCAAGCTGAAGGCAGGCAGTATGTAAAAAGCACTTCCTATCCCAACAAAATGAGAGGTTTTACCTCACATACATTGTAATCAAGTCTGTGGGAACCTTGCCTTTAATATAAAAATAGTTACAGTAATTAGAAGTAAAAAAAAAAAAAGCTGCATTAAAAAAGCTGATCTTAGCCATCTAAAAAGGTTCCTTAAACAAGGCATCTAAGTTTTGGTAATTAGATAAATGCCATTTCTCAACCACATTTCTTCAGTATTACAACTTGTCAGAGCGTATACTGCTAGCCAGACCTCTAACAACATGCAAACACAAGGTCTTTTCTTGAAGACCCTTTTCAAACAAAGCAGAAAATGAAGCAATTCATATTTTTCACATCTTCTGGGACATTGATTCTCAAATTCAGGCCCAAATACTTATTTTTATAATAACACATAGTTCTGTGTGCACACGGACAGCACCGTGAAGCTGCTCTGTTCATATGTGCAGAGAGACACATGAGGTTCAGTCACCCCAAGAGAAGGTCAAGGCAGGACAGGGTGCCTGACAAAGCCACTCCAGCCTGCTAGACCTCTCCTTGGTACACCTGCTGCCCCCCATCTGGGGAATAAGTGCTACATAACTCAACATGGCAGAGGGAAAACACAAACATCAAATCCCTCCCAAGCCTCCTTTCCAGGCAAAAACCATGGCCAGACCCTGTCCCTCTTCAATGTAAAAGCCAAGCCTAGAGAAACCTTACAGGAATCTCATCTCTAATCAGTCACTACTGGAAGTTTTGACTGGGATACTTAATGATGTAAAATGAAACCGATTTGCAGTATTTCTAATGCATCACAGTTTAATTAGTAATATAATCTCTCGGTGCAAGTTGTTATCAATCATGTTTCAATTAATTCAGTTTATAGCTATCTAAATATGGGTGCTTTGCGAGTTCATGTATTACTCACAAGCGAAGTGTATCTTTGCACAGGAGGAGGAAACACCAGGAGGAAATACTAAACTCTGTTAGATGGCTGGACCAGTACTTGAGATGCATTCAGAGAGGTGGCTGTAAAGGCTGCTCCTTTTTCTGCACTTATTTTACCTCAGTGGATTACATGATAACTTTCAAGTTGAGTTTTTCCTAACAGGGTGCTTGCATACTGATTATAAATCTGGAAAGGGCCAGGGTGTCTCTTGCTTCACATAGGTCATTGCCAGCAATTTTCTGGTGCATACGTCTTCTCAAACACATGAAAGCTGAGAAAAATCCAGTGTGCCTTTCTGTACCCACACAATCTCCACAGTGCTGACAAGAGTAAAACTAAATAGTTTCCTTTGGCAACAAACCTAAACAGATATAACCTGGAAGATATCCAGGAAAGTAATACTAGTAGGACCATAGTACAGCTCTGATGGAATCATTCTGATCCTAGAAATGCTTTTGAACCTGCTGTTCATTGCATTTCTCATCCACCCTTATCAGCATGGGAGCAATTAATAAAAATCCACTTGTTTTGTCAAAGGTGAGTGCATTTCTTCTAGGAAAAAGTAATTCCATCCACCTGAAATAATGCGGAGCGATATTTATGGCCAGTTCCTGGAAGCAGTGTCCTGTGGACCAAATGTGGCCCTCTACTCCAGTCGTACAGTTCACAGAAACAGTTTTTTCCTTCATATTATTACCAGTGAACGCTAACAGATTTGTTAACGTGCTGCCCTGTGAAAGGTGTTCAAGAAACCTCCAGAAAGGAATAGGTTTCCTTTCAAATTGGATCACGTGCAGCACAGAACTCAATACACAACCATCCTTTCATCAGAAATATGAACCAGAGCTAAATGTCTACATGGATATAAATATATGTAGAAGCATAATGGGAAAAGTCTTGTAATGTTTTGGAGGCAATGCCCAACGTACATAAAAAGCAAGTGTGAGGGTAAAAAAAAAAAATAATCATTTTTCACCCATACAGGAGAATTGCTGAAGCTACGTTGGACCTCTGTGCCAGCCTTGTAATTCAGAGCTTTCCTTTGGCACTGTTCCAACCCTATCCCTGCTGCACAACATACTGTAAAAGCCCTTCAGTATTTAATGTGCACCTCCTCTACATACCTTTCCCCAAACTGCTCTTATTTTGGTTTTGTTTGTTCTAAGGGACCTTTGTGAGTCATACAATAGGAGGGAAGATTTAACCAAACTCCTGAAGGATAATGTCATCTTTAGATCATACTCATTATAATTCATAAGTACTTCTACACTTGACAGCTCTTTGGTTGCAGTTTCAATCTTACGCTAGTCTTTTCTTGAGAGCCCTTTTCAATTTTCCACATTGCTAATGGAGCCTGAGGAGAAGGTAAAAATCATTTGGGCTTCTTGAAAGGATCAATAGTTTTTGTGTGCCATGCATTTTAGAATACATAGCATCACTGACACAAACACTGTCCCTGCACTGATAAATGTAACACATCGAATAACATCAGAAGTTTCTGTGCAACATTAAAAAAAAAAAAATATTCAATAACCACTTGCAATCCCACATGCAGAGAGCCACATTAAGTATAACAGAGACAAAGAAAAGAATACTTAAAATAAAATTACTGGAAGATTGAATTAATTCTTTGCCAAACACTGTCATTTTCTCTGAGTCCTGGCTCACATGAGGGACTATGTAGAGCTAGCATGTCTAACAGTTTCACTACTTTTAGGTTTTTACCACCACGAAAGCTGATGGAAAAAAGTTCATTCAGCTTTCCCTGTCACCCATCCAAGCAGTCAAGTATGTCTGATCAAGTGCTTAGACATGCTGTACTCAAACAGTTAGCTCAATAAATTATTCATTCAGCACCATGCAGAGCAAATTATATTTTAGGTGGACAGCAGTTTTGCTCGCAGTTCATTCACTTACAAGACAAGCAAAAGACTGCAGCAAAAGAAAGGGAAGGAAAAGATCACTAATATAGAGCTGTGGCTATCTCAATTTAAAGCTTCTAAATAAATTGTTTACAGAGCACGTTGGGGCTGACAAACTCAGTGCTACTGTCCTGGTGTCTGTTTAACCCTTGTCAAGGGGATGATATGTTGAAGTCTAAGAGGCTGAAAGGAGATGCACGTTTCCCAGAGAACGCAAGTGTTGAAGTACCATTAATCAGACTGTATAGCAAATGCAGTTTTCCATAAACAATTCTCTCAGAGATGAATCACAGGATTGGGCTATAAGGAAGGAGAGAAAAATATCAAGGACAGATTCTTATGTTGCCTTTTATTTTCCCCCATGTATGCTCCATTCTTTGCCTCTGCCCTCCCTACCACCATTTCCAATATAACTTAAGACTGCCTCATCAGCTCCCAGTGCCTATCACTTGCAACCTTCATTTTCCTTCTCCACTGCTGTATTCTTAAGATCAAACAGGAAACTGAGAATCAGCACCCTCGGTACAATTCTGTGAGCAGGTCCTCTGTGCAGGCACCAGAAAATAAATGAATGTCAAGTGTTGATGTGTTAGTGTTTTGCATTTGCTGAATTGATCTTGCCTGTACAGCTTTTAGCAGAGAAGAGCACATTCANAATCCAGTGTGCCTTTCTGTACCCACACAATCTCCACAGTGCTGACAAGAGTAAAACTAAATAGTTTCCTTTGGCAACAAACCTAAACAGATATAACCTGGAAGATATCCAGGAAAGTAATACTAGTAGGACCATAGTACAGCTCTGATGGAATCATTCTGATCCTAGAAATGCTTTTGAACCTGCTGTTCATTGCATTTCTCATCCACCCTTATCAGCATGGGAGCAATTAATAAAAATCCACTTGTTTTGTCAAAGGTGAGTGCATTTCTTCTAGGAAAAAGTAATTCCATCCACCTGAAATAATGCGGAGCGATATTTATGGCCAGTTCCTGGAAGCAGTGTCCTGTGGACCAAATGTGGCCCTCTACTCCAGTCGTACAGTTCACAGAAACAGTTTTTTCCTTCATATTATTACCAGTGAACGCTAACAGATTTGTTAACGTGCTGCCCTGTGAAAGGTGTTCAAGAAACCTCCAGAAAGGAATAGGTTTCCTTTCAAATTGGATCACGTGCAGCACAGAACTCAATACACAACCATCCTTTCATCAGAAATATGAACCAGAGCTAAATGTCTACATGGATATAAATATATGTAGAAGCATAATGGGAAAAGTCTTGTAATGTTTTGGAGGCAATGCCCAACGTACATAAAAAGCAAGTGTGAGGGTAAAAAAAAAAAATAATCATTTTTCACCCATACAGGAGAATTGCTGAAGCTACGTTGGACCTCTGTGCCAGCCTTGTAATTCAGAGCTTTCCTTTGGCACTGTTCCAACCCTATCCCTGCTGCACAACATACTGTAAAAGCCCTTCAGTATTTAATGTGCACCTCCTCTACATACCTTTCCCCAAACTGCTCTTATTTTGGTTTTGTTTGTTCTAAGGGACCTTTGTGAGTCATACAATAGGAGGGAAGATTTAACCAAACTCCTGAAGGATAATGTCATCTTTAGATCATACTCATTATAATTCATAAGTACTTCTACACTTGACAGCTCTTTGGTTGCAGTTTCAATCTTACGCTAGTCTTTTCTTGAGAGCCCTTTTCAATTTTCCACATTGCTAATGGAGCCTGAGGCGAAGGTAAAAATCATTTGGGCTTCTTGAAAGGATCAATAGTTTTTGTGTGCCATGCATTTTAGAATACATAGCATCACTGACACAAACACTGTCCCTGCACTGATAAATGTAACACATCGAATAACATCAGAAGTTTCTGTGCAACATTAAAAAAAAAAAAATATTCAATAACCACTTGCAATCAAACATGCAGAGAGCCACATTAAGTATAACAGAGACAAAGAAAAGAATACTTAAAATAAAATTACTGGAAGATTGAATTAATTCTTTGCCAAACACTGTCATTTTCTCTGAGTCCTGGCTCACATGAGGGACTATGTAGAGCTAGCATGTCTAACAGTTTCACTACTTTTAGGTTTTTACCACCACGAAAGCTGATGGAAAAAAGTTCATTCAGCTTTCCCTGTCACCCATCCAAGCAGTCAAGTATGTCTGATCAAGTGCTTAGACATGCTGTACTCAAACAGTTAGCTCAATAAATTATTCATTCAGCACCATGCAGAGCAAATTATATTTTAGGTGGACAGCAGTTTTGCTCGCAGTTCATTCACTTACAAGACAAGCAAAAGACTGCAGCAAAAGAAAGGGAAGGAAAAGATCACTAATATAGAGCTGTGGCTATCTCAATTTAAAGCTTCTAAATAAATTGTTTACAGAGCACGTTGGGGCTGACAAACTCAGTGCTACTGTCCTGGTGTCTGTTTAACCCTTGTCAAGGGGATGATATGTTGAAGTCTAAGAGGCTGAAAGGAGATGCACGTTTCCCAGAGAACGCAAGTGTTGAAGTACCATTAATCAGACTGTATAGCAAATGCAGTTTTCCATAAACAATTCTCTCAGAGATGAATCACAGGATTGGGCTATAAGGAAGGAGAGAAAAATATCAAGGACAGATTCTTATGTTGCCTTTTATTTTCCCCCATGTATGCTCCATTCTTTGCCTCTGCCCTCCCTACCACCATTTCCAATATAACTTAAGACTGCCTCATCAGCTCCCAGTGCCTATCACTTGCAACCTTCATTTTCCTTCTCCACTGCTGTATTCTTAAGATCAAACAGGAAACTGAGAATCAGCACCCTCGGTACAATTCTGTGAGCAGGTCCTCTGTGCAGGCACCAGAAAATAAATGAATGTCAAGTGTTGATGTGTTAGTGTTTTGCATTTGCTGAATTGATCTTGCCTGTACAGCTTTTAGCAGAGAAGAGCACATTCAGTTGTATTTGCATGACTTTTACCACCATTAAAAAGGCTTTCTCTAACTGAAAATGCTTCACTGAAGAAAGCTATAATGAAAGTATCTAAACTGATCAAAAGCCTTTCACAGAAATATTATTTTTGACCAAATATTGTTTAGTAAGTTTTTAAAGAAAAAAAAATACTCCTATTTGAACAAAATATTTTTAAAAACTGGGTGCTACATCTCATCCTAAATGAAAATATCAAAACTTCCCACTGATTCAAAAGCTTCTTTTTTTCTTCCCTGTGTTAGGAGAAAGAAAGAGAAAGGAGGAAAAAATAAATGGGGAGAGAACTGTAACCCAGAGAACAAAGTTCTTCATACAGGAAGGATGAGCTTTCAGATCCATCACCTGGATGCATGCCTCTGTTTTTCAGTGTCAGGAGGAGACTGAGAGGCTCTGGATAGCAGAAAAGGAAGCTCCCCAGGGGGAGAGGGTGGGCATCAAAGATGGGGAACACACGAGTACTGCCCACACCACTTAACTGGAAAAAGACCATAACTGGAGTCGTACTTACATCAGGCTGGGAGCAAGGGTGGAAGGACTAAGCAGTGACCAACCCTCTTCCATGCCAAACAATGTAGGTAGGAGGTACTAACTGGAGGGTCATGAGCTACCCTGAGACCAACTTAGCCCACAATTATTTATTATTCTGTTCTTCCTCTCAAGGAAGGTGTTATAACTTTTCATTAATCTGACTGACAGCTCCCCTTCTCCTTATTGATTTAGACAAAATTTGCAAGGTATAGAATCATAGAATCATTAAAGTTGGAAAAGGCCTCAAGGATCATCAAGTCCAACCCAGCACCACCTAACTCACTAAACCATGTCCCGAAGCACCACATCTACACGCTTCTTGAACACCTCCAGGGATGGTGACTCCACCACTTCCCTGGGCAGCCTGTTCCAATGTCTGATCACTCTTTCAGTGAAGAATTTTTTTCTAACATCTAGCCTAAACCTCCTGTGGTACAACAGTAAAAATGTAAGATTAACCTGTGCTTCACACCTGAGTAATTTTTCCAGCCTGCAAAAGGAAACTATCTCAGTTCACCACTGCAGAAGTCCAGGTAAACACACCTTCTATCCTGTGGCTTGCTTTCCTCTGGCTGCATATTTCTTTTGCCTAAGCTGATCCTTTGTAGCAAGCATAAATTGTTGCTCCAAAGTTTTAGGAGACAAGCCTTTAATAACTCCCACATTTATTCCTCTTACTGTGCTGCCACCCTTTCATCAGATCGGTTTTCTTTCATCATTGTTTCTGAGCTCATTATTCAACATTTAGCTGAACTGAACCGCATTTACCATTCATTAGGTATTTTTGAGTGAGCGGTGATCATATGATCCAATACTTCTTGGATTTCATTGTAGCTTGTTATGTGCTATGTTCCCGTGGTTTAGTGGTATGTTTAAATTTGGCTTTGAATACCATCATTGGGAGCAATTTGTATGAATAGCACAAATTGCAAGACACGAAAGATAATGCAGAGCAGCAACAGGAATCTCTATAGCATCACCTGATCAAGCCAACATGCTAAAATGATGCTGACAAATCTCGAGCCACTTCGGTAACACAAGAATGAATCCACTATCTGATAAAAGGGGTTTGAGACCACTGCTATTAGCAGGCTAAATGGCAGATACTGCTAGCATAATGATATGCATTACAGATACAGTAAAATAAATGTTAAAGAACAAAGGAGGGGAAAAAATCTGCCTCATTTCCCCAAGTTTTCGAATGGAAGATTTCCATTTGAATTGAAATTTTAATTTATATGTTAAAAAAAAGAAACAGGTTTTGAAATGAAAAACTATCATCAAATCTTTCCTTCCTGCTTCTCTATTTCTCTCCCTCCAAATGGAGAGACTAATTTTCTTTTTAAACTACTCCAGCTTTGAGAAAATTACAAAGATAAGAAATAAAAACCAGGAAGGGAAGGAAAGCAAGGAAAGTAAGGGGTTAGAAGAGGAAGCCTGTTTGTCTCTCTGAACTAATAATATAACTAGATGAGAAACCTCCTTTTTATTAACAAATCAAACTTATTTCTCAGTGACAAAATTTTTCCTTGAAACTACCAAACCTTTGCATATTCAAATATTTTGAGACATGCTTAGGATATTTCTCCAGTGACGCTCTGTGCATTGCATTTCTCTGCAGCTTTTTCTCTGCATACATTCCCGTTTTAATGGCTTTTGAAGTCTGTGCCCCTATGAAAGGGTAAAAGAGGATTTAAAATTGTCTCCTCCTTCATATCTCCAGTTATCTCTGCCTGAGAACAGTTCTCAGCAAGGAGTCACCACAAATTCACATTTTGTTTTCAAACAACACTCACGTGTAAACTTCATCCTTCTCAGTTTTCTACTGGGATACATGCTGCTGACAGCCATTGTGCTGTGGGAATCTTCAGCTCCAGTCACGGACTCTGAAACCAGGACCTGTCTCTAGAGTAACATCTCCTGCACCTACAGCTCCATGCACTTTATGTTAACATTTTAGTTAGTACTCAGCTTATACTAACAGTTTCATTTCTTCACTTTTCAAGAGATACTAAAGTCTTAGTTTGAGTTTCATATTGAAAACAGAAGTTAAATATTATATAGGATAAAAATCCAGGTTTCATATTGATTGCATTCTATAAATAAAATGGCAAACAGTTGAGCTGCTCTGTGACCCCTGTTTGGCCAGCTGACTTACTAGGAAAAAAAAAAAAGTTTTGGAAATCCTGCTGCCATGCTATTTTCTGCTTTCCAGAACTGGAAGAAAAGATTATATCTCTGGCCAAATGTCACACTTCTGAGTCATCCCTGGCATGGTCAATCTGCTGAGACACGCGATATGGGACTGGAGATGACAAGAGGAAAGGTCATATTAGAAGCACTACAAAAAGGCATGTCAGAAAGACACTAAGAGGAGAGATTTATGGCAGTAACTTCAGATACCAATTGAGAAGTATTCCCTAGTTCATCCTGTGCCTGTATTTTTTGTGATGACACATCTACACACAAACCACTGGAGGAGATGCTACAATCAAAATAACACAAGTGGATTTGTCTTATTGGCAGCTAGGAGTCTCGTGCAGCTCCCTATAGAAAATGCAAGGTAATGAGATTAGGGATGAAAAATAAGATACTGTATAAACCCCAAAAAGCAAGCATGAGAGACACCCCAGGGTAGTTGTGGATCATTTCACTTAAGCCTTGTGTTTGCCAACAAAAATAAGCAAAGCAAGCCATAGAATATTTACAGCCAACATATACATGGATATAGCACATGGAAGGGCTCTGGCAGAGCACCTCCAAAGTGCCATTTCAGGGCTCTTGCTTGTTCTTTAACATACATTGTGCCAATGTGTTGGTGTAGGCATGTCTGTGCTTATGAATATTCATGCGAATCTGCCTGTTTCCGATTTTATTTTCACTAGTCTGCTGTAGTAACTATTTTTCCATCATGCAGGAGGAAAATTATGTGGATTTTTGATCATGACATTTCAAATATTTGTGTCTATTTTTCTTAATAGTTAACCTTAATTGTATTCTAGGCAATTGCATATTTGTAAGCATGCTTCATTATCAGAAATTGGATTTTTATATTCATCTTTATATGACACAATATGCTAAATATTACTATATTATATAATATCTTACTACAATTCCTCCTTAAAGAAAATAGCATATTTTATAAAAGAAGCTAGCTATATCTAAGGAGAACCAAACACCACGTCCTCCCATCTCATGAAAATTTTAATCTTGAATTCTTGCTTCTTTCCATTCTCCTTCCACTCCACTCTAAAACAAAATGTAAATTGAAATAGTAAAAACAGTTTGCAAAATAAGATTTTGATTCAGTCATTGGAAGATAAAAGGAAAAATAAAAATTCTAATTCAATAAACTGAGTATCTTTAATGTTATGTCAAACCATCCCTTGACAAGTCTTCTGTGGCTTGACTGAGTCAGCATTTTTGGGGGGGAAATGGATTAAAACACTACCAAGCCACTTTCCCTATTTCTGTAAAGTATCCAGGAAGATCCAGCAGAAGCCGGGGCACAGGGCAAGCTGGTAATTTGTTCAAGCCCACACAAAAAATCTCTCTTTTCTTCTTAATGATGTCATTGTCCAGCTGGCTGACTAGCTGCAGTAATTTGAATTCTTTATTACTGCATAAGAAAACCATAGAGTCTTCAGAGAGGACAAGTCTGTAGGCAGCATATTTATGCATTAGATTTAACTGTAAAATCTTTTAAAACATCTTTTAATCCAATGAATTCAAAATTTAGTATCTGAATTTTTGGGGGGATGAGATGCTANTTTAGAGAAGAGGCCAGCACCCACCTCACTGCAACCTCGTTTTAGGCAGTTGTAGAGAGTGATAAGGTCTCCTCAGAGCCTCAACACAACAAGCTTCGCAGAAAGGCTCAGATTCTGCTTCATAAAGAGGCAGTAAAAGAGACGTAAAGCAGCTCTCCAGTCTCCAGAGAAGTGCATTATATTCTATTAGCTCTGTACAGGTTTTCAATATTTTTTTAAACATGAACTTCTGAAAGCTAACACATAACCTATATATATAACTAGATTTATTTGTAGGCATATATTTGTATATAAACATACGCATAAAGTTTAGAATATTAGCTGTGTATGTTTATATACATATACATATTTATACCTGTGTGCAAATATGAAAGTATTCAAAGGAAATGGGAAATAACTTGGAATGTCAGGTTCTACAAGATTTTGGACCTCATAGCTTGGAAGAAAGGACTTTCCAGACCCAAATAAGCAATAGATACAGAGGAGATGTGCTATACCGAAGCAGATAAAGCAGACTCTGCTCTCTCTGAGCTGCTCATTCAGCCTGAACCCAAGCAAGTCTGGTCTGCAGTTTCAGACAAAATAATATTTTTTCTTTCTTCTGACAGGAGCTCTGTCTCTTTGTTTGGAAGATGATTTTCATTAAATCAGGAGTATTACCAATATTTTTCATTATTATATCAAAAGACCCTCAGTTTCCTTTGTCTTTCTGCTTTTTTTGTAGACTTGCACCATAAACCATTACTTCCCATCTTATCATCCACCTCTTACAGAAGAGAGGCAGGATTGTACATATCAGCATGATATGGAGTGGTTGAAAACTGTATTTAATCTTGAGGCATAAGTAACGAGATTTGGACACTGGCTG
>VZTO01022558.1:43196-58547 GCA_013400615.1 Syrrhaptes paradoxus
CTGGAAAGGATTGCATACAAGAGTCAAATTCCTAATGAGTAATCTTCAAAAAAAATTCTAGATGTTTGATTAAGTAGAATATTGGAGCTAGTCAGTCTTCAAAAATTACTCCTTCCCCAAAAGAAACAGAGTATAACGAGGGCAATAATAAAATTTAGAAACAGAAATGAATTTATTTCATTAGGGAACTGTTTAATTCTACCACCTTATTTTTTGTTTTATTTTAGTAATTGTCAAGAAATGGGTTTCTATGATAGCAACAACATCTAAGATATTATCCTGCTCTGTACAAAAAGCTGAGGGCATCCACACATACAACTTTTCTATTAAAATGTCATATATAGGTAAATGCGCACAAAGAAGTCAGTAGAAAAATCTGGACATACCTATTCAAGATCAAATTTCAAGTGTTCCATTTACAGTAGGAATCTGTGAACTGAATAGTCACCAGAATTCAGCATATTTTGAGGATTTGATGTCTCATAATCAGAGTTGAGCAATCTTTATTTGATTTCAAGGTGGAGGAACAAAAACAAACAAACAAACAAATATAAATTCCCCTAAAAGAAGGGGAAGAGGGAGAATTTATTTTCATCAGTTCTACATATTTTTCAATATTTGGAGTATATTAGGAGGTATAAACACTTAGAACCAGTTGAACCGTTCTGGCTTCTGACACTGTTTACTGGAACATTTGACTTCAGTGTGCACACAGAGTACTCATTTCAGTTTACCATTGCTTAAATGCACTATCGCTTTTCTAAACAATATGCTAAGAATTACATCCTCTGGACTCACCTGGAACATGTTCATGCTGTAAAACCTAACCTCAGTAGTCCTAACGAGCTTCTGTAGCCATTTGCTTTTTAAACTACAAAGGCAGGTATTTAAATGTTAAATAAACAGCATCAGGCACAGAAACATAATGTGACCTGAAAAATGAAGATAATTTCCCCAAAGATTTTTAGAAACAGCATTAGAAGCACTTTCTCACTTGTTCTTTCATAAAAATTGACGAACAACCTTAGAAAACTATTCAGCCATTTCTAGAAGACACCCATCTGAGACAAATCCTTTACTGACCTGTAAAATACCAGTGCTCTTCTGTATTCAGAGAGGTCCTTTCTACTACCTTACTTATTTGACAGACACTTGATTCTACCAGCATTTCAATATTTGAGGGACTCGGCTTTTAATCTAGCTGAAATGATACCACAGCACCTAAGGAGCTTGAAGTTGCAGCCTGCCAGATCCCAGGTCTTTGACGAGTTGGTGTAATTGAAATTGCTCTACCCAGAAAAGAAAAGAAATAAAGGACAAAGCTGGGGAAAAACAGCAGAAAAGAGCAGCCATTGCTGACTGTTGCAGAAGGGGGAAGACTGAAAACAGGAGGCAGTGCAGATGGTAAGGTCCAGACTCATGAAGGAGGTGGTCCTATTTCTTTCCTTTTTCCACCTCAACCTGTTCCATCAGTGGCCACAAATTTTTTCAAGGCTCTGGCAGAGATAAAATAGACATGACTTATTATTCTGAATTCCCCTTGAATCTCTTTTTAATTAAATCTTTCCATCTCCCCAGGGAAGCTTAATCAAAAAACAACCCATCAAATTACTGACTTAACGTAGGCAGATTCGCTCTAAGCCTTGTTCATTTGCATAGCTGATGACTGTTTCACTTTGTTTTGATCTTGGTCACTTCAGTGAATGCAGTGAGGCTTTATGTGTTATGCACTGTTTATTCATAATACTTATATTAAGTATGAGCATAAGATTTATTTGCTAGTACATGTAAGAATGCTACAGGAAGCAGTTTTTAATCACTCTGACAAAACTAATGGGGAGTGTGATAATAATGTTGTTGCATTTTGCTTTAAACACACCAGTACTAGCCTCAGATCTCTTTGGTACTCCGTTTCATACAAGAATAGTCTCAATGAAATAAATCGACTTATTGATTAACGTAGTGCTTTGGACTATCATGAATTATTCCTACCTGCTTTCATATATTTATGCTCAAAAGTAGGTTATGGACATGGGAAGAAGGAGGGGGTTTCTATCAGCATTATTTCCTAGTTGAAGAAAATTTGCTACCTTCAATATCAGCTGAGTGAGTTTCTTATTTATTAGTTAAGCGCTATTCAAAAAACCTTTCATTCTTTGAGCACTGAAGGATTGGTTTACTAGTCCCAGACTAGAACAGGCTGGCTGTTCTCATCAAACTAGCTATTTCCTCAAAGACATCAAAGACTGCCACTGGTCAGTGACATATTTACAAACATGCTGAAGAAGCAGAACATGCATTTGTATGTAGTCTTAGAAGCAGAGACTCCACTGTTATCACTGGCACAAAGAGATAATCCTACAAGGATGAAGACTTCGTGCTTCACACTTACTAACACGGAAAACCTGTTCCTATCCTGAATGAGTCTAAATCAATTACCCTTCTCTGTGCATTTTGTGGAACAGAACAGGCATTTCCAGCTGTGCACTGTTTTTCTCCCTGCCTGAACAATGAATTAAGTGCCTGTCTTGGAATTTACAAAGCTTAGCTTGAACAGGACTTTATAGATTTGCTCTAAGCCAATATTATAGTTTTCCTTAATGTAAGAAATAAAAGGGAATAACCCTTCACTTCTGCAGTTCTTTTGGCCATCTCAGGACGGTACTTTATGGTCATATTTAACTGGTTATTATTCTTTAGCTTAACATAAATGCACCATTTCCATCACACAATTTTAGTTTAGCACCAGTACAGGCAACTCAGTGCAAACTGACATGTTCTTGTAGGGAGATGGAAGTTAGCTCTACCCACATGCCCCTTAGATATGACCAGAAGGGCACAGTGCTAAAAAACAAACAAAAATTTGTTTTCCTGGCACACAACCAAACAGCCCACAGCTCTCACATCGAAGACCACAGAATCATAGATTTACCCAAAGATCCTAAATTTACTGTCTGACCCCTGTGCAAGTCAGCAGCAAGAGCCAGCACATCCCAATGGCTTAAAGAGTTCATTATTTGTTGATGCAGTCAGTACTTTTAAAAGAAGTGTGCTAACAGCATTATTGCTTATATTAAGGTACTGCCTAGCATAAAGGCCTCTTTCTCTAACCTCTGTTGTTAGGTGTAAGTCTGTATGCACTAGAAGAGATGAACATTTAGCCTTAATTAGATAAACCAGGTAAACTCAAGCTCAAAACAAGTAAACACGTCACCCAACAATGCCCAGCAAAACTTTCAAAAAGTCAAGCATCAAACCCAAGCCTTTCAAATTTGAAGATGGTTCCTCTCCCCTAACGCCCACACTTTCATCCTAACACTTAGAGTTTTTATGTTAATTTTCATATGCTACATTTTTCAGTACAGCAGAAAAACAGATAATTGCACTCGTAATTGTGGTGTTCCCTTGTAAAGCCTGTGAGGTGTTAGAATACTGACCCCAGTGCCTGTGCTAATTAGATGAAGTTGCAAAAAACAGGCACTATAAATCAGATGCTACTAAGGTTCGGGCGGGAGAGGTTGGAGAAGGTAGGAGGAAAATCTGTGCTGTTACAGCTCTGACTCACTGTCTACTTGTAATCAGAGAAAGGCTGTCAAATCAGGACTTCCTCATTTAATTTGCACAAGTCATTGATGTCCAGACCCAATGACAGAATTAGTGGGGTTTGGATCAAGCCTGTCAGAGCAAATGAAATAACATGCATTTGTTGTGAAATGGGATGAGTCATGGAGGTTGATACCTCCTTCCATAAGCTAAAGTGGAAAATGACTTATGATATAGTGTGCAGATCGTTTTTCTCTCNGACCAGAAGGGCACAGTGCTAAAAAACAAACAAAAATTTGTTTTCCTGGCACACAACCAAACAGCCCACAGCTCTCACATCGAAGACCACAGAATCATAGATTTACCCAAAGATCCTAAATTTACTGTCTGACCCCTGTGCAAGTCAGCAGCAAGAGCCAGCACATCCCAATGGCTTAAAGAGTTCATTATTTGTTGATGCAGTCAGTACTTTTAAAAGAAGTGTGCTAACAGCATTATTGCTTATATTAAGGTACTGCCTAGCATAAAGGCCTCTTTCTCTAACCTCTGTTGTTAGGTGTAAGTCTGTATGCACTAGAAGAGATGAACATTTAGCCTTAATTAGATAAACCAGGTAAACTCAAGCTCAAAACAAGTAAACACGTCACCCAACAATGCCCAGCAAAACTTTCAAAAAGTCAAGCATCAAACCCAAGCCTTTCAAATTTGAAGATGGTTCCTCTCCCCTAACGCCCACACTTTCATCCTAACACTTAGAGTTTTTATGTTAATTTTCATATGCTACATTTTTCAGTACAGCAGAAAAACAGATAATTGCACTCGTAATTGTGGTGTTCCCTTGTAAAGCCTGTGAGGTGTTAGAATACTGACCCCAGTGCCTGTGCTAATTAGATGAAGTTGCAAAAAACAGGCACTATAAATCAGATGCTACTAAGGTTCGGGCGGGAGAGGTTGGAGAAGGTAGGAGGAAAATCTGTGCTGTTACAGCTCTGACTCACTGTCTACTTGTAATCAGAGAAAGGCTGTCAAATCAGGACTTCCTCATTTAATTTGCACAAGTCATTGATGTCCAGACCCAATGACAGAATTGGTGGGGTTTGGATCAAGCCTGTCAGAGCAAGTGAAATAACATGCATTTGTTGTGAAATGGGATGAGTCATGGAGGTTGATACCTCCTTCCATAAGCTAAAGTGGAAAATGACTTATGATATAGTGTGCAGATCGTTTTTCTCTCTATTCTGCTGAGGTCTCAAGAAAGTAGGCCACCTCTTTCATATTGGTTGACCTTGCCCAACAAAGCCAACCACAGCTCTGGAGCAAAAGCACAGATGAAAAGCACATCTCCATTCCTTGTCTGAAAAACAGTTTAGGCTTTTGCAAGCACTCACTTATGAATGTGGGTGTGTAAAGAAGACTGTAATCCAAACTCATAATGACGCAGTAAACGGACTACTTTGATTCATGTGCAGCCTCTCTACAGGAAGCCTCAGGGAATGGCACCAGCTACCAGAGGCAGATTTCAAAAAGAGAAGAGTTTATAAGTTGCAAACAAATCTAATGTTACAGTTAAAATGTCTAATGTTACAGTTAAAATGTCTAATGTTAGTAATTTTCAGGAAATCTGGAACTCAGGAATGACTGATAATACTAGTTTTCAGCATGATTCAAGTTCATCTTCTCCTCCCCATAATACCTGGTTCCAGCCTATATGCATCACATGAATGGCAGAGCCAAACTCTTCAGTTCCTTGGTAGCTTTTCTCAGAAAAAAACACATACAGGCATAGAAACCGTACAGTAGCTCTCCACCAGGAAACTGGGCCAGAAGATAAAGGAAATGACTCAACGCATTTCTTCAGAGCAGAAAGATAGGGATGGGAAAAACTGTGGGATTTAATTTTTTTAAATACACCTATGCAGACTTTTGTACACTGTCATGAGCAACCTCATGTACCTAACGTCACTAACAAAAAGCTAGCTAGATGTTTTCCAGGTTGAAGAACAAGCTTTGATTTGTCTACCCAGGAGCACCGCTAATGTGAGCTCCACCTGGCTGGAAGAGGGACAACCAGGAACACCCTTTTTCTGCAGTACTTGTAAAAAAATCATCACAATGTAATTCTGTGTGTTATACTGCCTAGTATTCACCTCAGCAGAACATGAGGACCCGGGAAACAGAACAACTGTTAGTAAAAAATGAGGAAGAATGCAAAAGGGTGTGAAACTTTAATTTATTATATTGTCAGTAAGCTGGATACAAGACTGGCATAGAATATGAAAAAAGAGCAGGCCAACACAGTCTCATATCATGTACTCAAAAGGAGCAGCAACCATCATGAAAATGAATAGTTCTTCATACTGACAGGTGCAAACACATCTTGTACTGCATACATTGCCAGACAGGTTTTAAGGAGAATAAACTTCACAAGAGAACAATAACAAGGATTTACACACTGAATGAACTGACTTCTGAGGAAAAGATGATCTGAAATTCAAGTACAAGTCATTCCCTTCATTTTCATGAAGTTTAGACCAAGTCCTAAATGAACAGAGTCTGCACAAAAATTCACTGAGTAACTGTCCAGGAATAATGAGAATTAATATTACATATAAGATGAGCTCTGCACTTAAGAAGCAGAGCTGGGAAAAGGGAATTTGATAATCTATAAATATTTGAATGCTGCAAGCTACATCTGATTGAAATTCATCAAATTTTCATTTTCTTTTGCAAACAAACAGTCTCTGTGAAAAATGCCATAGCTGTTTAATCTTGCTAGGGCTTGCCGAAGGAGGTTCTTCCTCTAAAATTAAAATGCAAACTATTTTGATACGAAATTAAAAAATAATAAAACAACACAAACCAACCCCTCTAAATTATTCTGGGCAGGTAGGAAGAAATCCAACAGCACTATTCTTTCTGTGCAAGGCTTCTTTTCTCCCTTCTCTCTGCTGCTCCTTTTAGTATCCCCATAAACAGCTGCATCAAGGGTAGGGGAGCCTATGGGTAAAGTGCCCACCTAGAATCAAATACATCCAAGTTCCTATTCTATTTTTTCAGAGACTTGCTAGGTAGCTTTAGACAAAACACATTAGCTCTGCTGAAGCACCAGCCTCTGTTGAGACACCGATGCTCCCCCTCCTGCTGACATGACTGTCAGGAGCAGATGGGCAGATGCCTACCAAGATTATCCTGCATGCCCCAGAGCACGTGCTCTGGCTAGGAGATGTTCATTGTGGGCATTTTCAGAGACACGTAGAGACCATGGGAAGACCATGAACCCCTACAGCTACTGAAAAGCAACTATAATTACTCATAGAAGTAGTTTTGCCAGCATTATTTAGAATAGCAGGTGCACTACAAGTGCTCCCAAGGCCAGCTTTAGAGGACCATATCCTGGGAAAAGAAGCTCCCTCTTCGTTTTGCTTGCTATTTCTGTTGGGTTTAGCTTACCCTCTGCACTGTGGAGAACGAGTGTTCCTTAGCTCGTTATCCTGGGGGCGAGGAATTTCTCATAATCTATTAAATATTTAGACCTTCATATAGCAAGTAATGCTGCTAACTTGTTTGACTTAAATTATACCCCACTGGCAAATCAAATTAGAGAAGATTTGAGTAAATCTACCTTTTAAAACAAAAGCTGATTTTCTCTGTGTTCAGCCATTTGTGGGATTAACCTTTTTAATGGGTTCTTATGTGCACAGTGTTTTTGTTTTCATGGATACTAGAAAAGGATGAATTATTCATCGGGGAAAAAAAAATCAACAACATGCATTTTCATAGCATATTTAGTCCCTTTTGTCCTATTCATAAATCAATCCTAATTACTACAAATGAATGTGTTAGTCCTAACGGTTCACTGAGGACTCACTTGGACCATTAATTCAGACCTCCTCGTTGAGTGCATTAGGAAGCTGCCACTCATAATGAGAAACTGGGAGAAGATCCTTTGTGACCTCCCGTCTTTCCCTACAAAGAATGGACTTCATCTCCTGCTCCTTTCCTTATGCATAATTTTACAGACATACCAGTACTCTTCATCAAAAAAAAAAAAAGCTATTTTCCCTCCTGCTCCAGTGATAAATTTGCATGGAAAGAAGGAAGAAAATGGCCTTATTAATGCTCAGCAGGTTGTTTTTATGATGTAAAATGAGGACAGAGAGCAATGGTTCATAGCATCTACATCAGAAGCAGGGACAATTTAGGCACAAATATATAGAGACATCACTGAACTAATATGGGAATGACTACAGCTATGTCACTGGTGACAGAGATCACAAGGTATTTGCTCCTGGACTGCTGAAGAGCTGTCATCAGTGAAGAACCATTGTCATCAAGGAACAATGCCTCACCGTTTAGAGCAGAAGTAAATGGAACTTGCCAATTCTTATCCAGGCAGTACAACATTTATCAGCTCCTTATTGCCCAGCTGGGAACAAAGAGGATTCTACCCATTTGAAAATTATTATTATTATTTACTACTGTATTGGCAACACAGTGAACTGAATAGTTTTAGAAGAAAAATTTATGCTCTAGAATTCCTAAGGGTCAACACTCAATCCTTCTCAATACACACAATAAAACAGAAAGAAAACACATTTATTGCCTTTCCAGTCCAATTCCTACTGTGCCACACTGGTTAGTATTAAATGCCATTCTGTTTCATGCATTGGAGATATCTGCTAAACTCTAATTACCAATGTCAAAAGGGAAGTGTTTCCCAGAATGATACCATAGTTATTCTTTGCAGTTTCCACTGCTGTGGGTGTTGCCAAATAACTTTTGAGTATTTCTCGGTATCAGGCTGAAAGGAGTGCAGTGTGTCCCCACTGGAAGCCTGTGGTCTTTTATCCCATAAAGATCACACAGATCAAAGCAATTAACATTTGGGAAAAGAGTGCATTAACATCAGCCACTAAAAATATTTTATAGTCTAGAATGGCATCGAATGAGCCATTACAAAGTTACCTCTTCCTTGTTACTGCTCTTATGAATCCATGTAACACTGATGCTCATTAAGAATACCCCTTACCCTCAAATTTGGAGTTGGGTTGTCCAGCATGGAAACAGCGTTGGCATGTTGTAAGCTGGTGTAATGTGTCTGATGTTGGCTATGACAGAAGGGAGTCACAGATACTCCTCCCAGCAAACCCCCAGCACCTACATCCACCAGTCTCTATGGTGAGGCATATGGACTCCCCTGGCTCAATACAACACCACAATCCTGGAACTGAAACAGACTCCAGATCTTGAATCACAGTGATGCTGATGAATGTTACTTTAAATTTAGTTACTTAGGTAATCACAACTCATGACAAAACAGAAATCGTTGAGCTGTTGTTATCCAAAGCAAGTTTCAATTAGACTCAAACTGAGCGAAAAATATGCTAGTTCACCTAAAAAAAACATTTGCAATGGGGTTCACTAGATAGCTCCTCCCATCCACACCACACTGACACACAGGGGTGTGATTCCAAGCCTGACTCCTCTCTCCGATTTGGTGTGTACAGAGGATGAGGACAAAGGTTACACTGGTATGCTGCCACCAATATAGATAGAAGGAGAGGAAGGCACTAGTGCTGCTTTTGTAGTGTGAATCATTTCTTGACATTTGTTTCTAACACTAAAGCTTTCCTCTCAGCCAGGAAAGTCTCCAAACACAGTGCCCAAAAAAGTGCAGAACAATAATCTCTCTTCAAAAATATTTCTATAGACAACTTTTGTTGTGGAAGAAAGAAACCTTTTTATGACAGATGTTGGCAAACTCATCACATACCACTGCCCTGTCTGCAGCACACTTCTGGTATTTGGGGTTATTTGATGCCTGTGCAGGTTGAGACCTCTGGGGTTGTGCTAGAGACTGAGAGGTTGAACACTGGTGAGGTGTTTATTGTGGTAGAGAGATATTGGACAAAATAAAAGCTATCATTACCAGAAGACCACTTTGTCTCTCGGAGCTCTGTATCAAAGAATGATAGAATGGTTTGGGTTGGAAGGGACCTTAAAGATCATCAAGTTCCAACCCCCCTGCCATGGGCAGGGACACCCTCCACTAGACCAGGTTGCCCAAAGCCTCATCCAGCCTGGCCTTGAACACCTCCAGGGATGGGGCATCCACAACCTCCCTGGGCAACCTGTTCCAGTGTCTCACCACCCTCACAGCGAAAAATTTCTTCCTAATGTCTAGTCTAAATTTACCCTCTTTTAGCTTATACCCGTTACCCCTTGTCCTCTCACTACACTCCCTGATAAAGAGAGTAGAGTATCTCATTTTCAGTTAAAAATACGTTCAAAAAATGAATTCTGTAGGCTTTTAATTCACAGATTACAAAATACAATAGTAATTGAACCAACTGATGCTCTAATACCTGTTCAGTATTGTAAACAGGCAGGTTCAAACAGACTTCCACCGCTTTGTTCAGAACCCGTGTCAATAATCTCTGAGCACAAACTTCTGTAGGAGATGGACCAAGTTATCCGAGTTCCAGCACATGTTTGTAAGAATGTACAGGAAGAGCTAGTATTGTGCAGAGGCAAAACACAGCCAGAAAAATGGGGTTTCCTCTCCTGGAATACGTATCAGGCAAGATCCTTCATGACATTTACAAATGGCTTCACGTTCTCTCTTTTACTAAGTTACTTTCCTTTATTTTTGGAGCAAATACCAGTTAAAAATCTGAAACATTTTCTACATACCTATTTAGAAGGGCAGTTAGATCACCACACTATGAACTACCAATTTTTTTTTTTTTTTAATGCTTAACAGAGCAGATAATTAAAAAAAATGTTTTTGGCATCTTTCTTTTTCCCCTCTAGATTCTATATTGCATTGTTTTCATCATGTAAAACATCATCAGTTGCACTGATCCAATGAACAAATGGCATTATCAGACCACAACAATCTGCATAAGGCAACTCGAAAATACAGAGGCAAGATTAATACAAGGAAATTAATTATCAATTATCAGTCCAGCACTGCATACAAAAAATTTGTTTTACTCTGGCTCTACAGAGACATGCCAATACGTCTACTGACACTTCCCACTTTACCAAGTGATGCACTCAAAGCCTTCAAGAATTGCCTCTAATTTTAAACATTTATTACAAAGATTACACTATTCTCTTCCCCCCTTTCTTGGTTTGAGTAGAGAGAGCTTAGTTAAGACTGAAACAAACTAGTCCATGTCTCTCAAATGAACTTTACTGACAGCAGAAAGAAAATGTTCATGCAGATCTACCTGTTCTTTTCTCTTTTGCACCTTTCCTTTCTGTGTAGACCCAGAAGAGATGTGTCCAGAGAGAAGTACATCCTACAGACATGATGCAAATGTGGCCCTTGTAAGACAGCAGCTGCCTGAAAATGTGAATGCTACAGGACCAGAATAATTTTTCCCCCCAGTTCTGGGGCTAGAAAAATACAGCAGTCCTTTATTTTTTTTTTTTTGAAAAGCACAGCAGGTTACCTGCAGCCCTGTTACCTGCTCACTCCCTTGAACACTTGGCAGGACTCAGAAGGCTGTTAGGCAAAGGGAAAGCAGACACAGAGAGCGAGCCTCTGTCATGTGTGATGCTGGCAGATATACCTGCAGTTCTGCGTTTCTCCCATTCTCATCTCTCCCAGAGCAGGGGGGATAAGACAGTAATTCAAGTTTGCCAAGTGAACTGAAACCTGTCATATCTATAGCAAATGCATTTTGGGGACTAAAAATAAACAAATGCCATCCCACACTCCAACTGCCTTCGGATTCTTATTCATTTCAGTATTCAGCTATCTGAACTCTACTTGCTTCAAATAGCAGCAGAGAAAGGAGAGGGAGAGAAAGAGGAAATGCGAAGTAATCCATGGATTTATAAACAATTATATATAGCAAGGCAAATATGAATATGATTTAACAACAGAGCACAGGACATGATTGCACCATATGGGATTGACTCAATTAACCCCAAAGGACTTATTTTAGACATTTAAATATATAATCATTATGATAAGCCGCCTCAGTTTCCTGTTGGTAAAATAATGATTATACCGATTAAAAACCATTCACCAGTCCTACACTCACTGGGATGGCTGGCACCCTGTATTCGCCATGTGCTGGGAGAGCTTCACCAGTGTGTTGTTCAACCCAGAATTGCCATATTTTCTACTTGAAGTCTATACTTTGTACAAATGTACTAAGCACATTTGAAAACAGTTTGTTCTTGCTGTTAATTTATATGAAAAATCCTGCTGCATTTGCATGCTATTAAGAGCAAAAAAAGAAAAAAAAAAAGGCCAAGCAGACAACGTATTTGATACTGCAGTGATAATAACCCTGGATAGATTCCTGTAGGCTGGCAATGCCATCTGCCTAGTGGATGCAGAATCCAAAGACCATTGTAGTCCTTGGAAGACCATCTTTAAGACTGATTCAAAGCCAAGGAGTGCTAGTAGAGTCAAACTGAGTGAATGCCAAATAATGACAGACATGCAAGAGAGGCACCAATCAGCAGTGGGCCCCTTTGACTTTGCCACGGCAGGAATCTTATTCACAGCCTTTCTCAGTAAATCTCATTATTGTATACCATTGCTTCATTATTGCCTCTGAGCCATAAAGACATTTGAAAATGTTTTTCGCCCTGTATGGAACAAAAAGGAGGAAAGCATGCCTGAATACTAGTCTCTTGTAAAGAATACATAAGCACTGGAGCCAGAGGAAAAGCCAGAGATGTGTCTGATGCACTTTACTCAGCCTGCAAGCAAATGAGCTGCAGGCTGAGATCAGATGATCAATATTCTACCCATTTCAGCAGATCTCTTCAAAACTTAGCATATCTGACCACACGGGTAGAAAGGTCACTGTTTAACAGACCTCTTGCTTTTACCACTGTTGACCCGATTGGTCTCATTTGTGCTGTTACAAGTCCCAAATGCACCTACTTGATGGCCTCAAGTAGCCAGAGTCAAATTTTCTACTAGAAGTTTTCACTCGCATTTGTCTAACTCCTCCACAGTTATCATCAATATAGATCACTGTAAAGGAACACTACAATCATAGTCAACACTTTTCTTGCTTAAAAAAACCCAAGTCTCCTTGTCCAAGAAAATGTGTTTTCTTCAAATCCATATTTTTTTCTATTGCAAAATAAACAGAAATGCAGACATACACTACCCACCTTTTAACTGAATGGAGTTATTAAAAAGTCTCCTGTAAGGCCACATCTAAATCTACTGCAGCGTAGTGGACCATACATCGACCATATATTTCAATAAGAAGTTCCATAGGAGATTCCACACACAGAGTTTCTGCAGCTTCAACTGACAGCCACAACCAGGTTTAAGTGAAACTTTTGAAAGTCTTATGATCAGGTATAAGCAATAGTGAACTGGGATGATAAACGCTAGTGATTCTGTGGGAGGAGGAGGCTGTGTTCAGGAATAGAAACATACAGTCATTTCTGAGAATAACTTTTGCAACAAGATTTAGAAGGTGCCACTCAGCTAGAAGCACATTCAACTCTGGGACCCCCAACATAAGAAAGACATGGACCCCTTGGTGCAAGTCCAGAAGAAGGCCATGAAGATGGTCAGAGGGCTGGAACACCTCCCATATGAAGACACGCTGAGAGAGTTGGGGTTGTTCAGCCTGGAGAAGAGAAGGCTCCGGGAAACCTTACAGCAGCCTTCCAGTACCTAAAGGGGGCCTGCAGGAGATTTAGATTGTATACGAGGAAGAAAATTTTTTACTGTGAGGGTGGTGAGACACTGGCACAGGTTGCCCAGAGAAGCTGTGGATGCCCCATCCCTGGAGGTGTTCAAGGCCAGGCTGGATGAGGCTTTGGGCAACCTGGTCTAGTGGATGGTGTCCCTGCCCATAGCAGGGGGGTTGGAACTTGATGATCTTTAATGTCCCTTCCAACCCAAACCATTCTATCATTCTATGATTCTCCAGGAGGTGTTTTAATCAGCTACATCTTTCTGGCCATGTGAGAAAACTCAAGGAAGCTATACATAAGGGGGGTAGAGGTGGGAGGGAGGGGAGCATAATGTGTAAAATAACAATAAGAAAAATTTTTAAGACACACAACACCAAACTAGGTTACGGACCACTAACCAAGAACACTCCGGAGATGCTTTGGTTTTTCCATCTGCAGCTAAAGTCTAGCCCTGAACTGCTATGTCAAAGCAGCTGGAGAAAACATCCGCTTATTTCTCTTTTCATATTTTCACTATTTCCCCCTCCCTCCAACTTTAAAAAGGAAAAGAAAAATCATTCAACAACTGGAAACCTAGATTTACAAAAGCTACTGATGTTTACAGATCACAGAATATGCTGTTAAAGGGCAACTGATTTGTTATATAGCAGGCAAGGCTTAGTGTCTCCTTGTCTAGCTGAGGAATGTAAAAGTTTCAATTCCTCCAAATATTGTATGCAACCCATTTCCAATACTACATATATGGCTATTTATTAATTTTCTAGTAATTAGCAACCTGGGGAGAAATCCTATTGCCACTCTAGTTACCTAATGTAATAAATTACTGCAAAAAGCAAAGTGGGAGAAATTTCTTGTTTTATGAGCATTTGGTAATTTTGATCTTTCCAATGATGTTTGCTGACCCCTAGCCTGTAGCTGTGTTTCAAAGCAGTTTCTTTAGCAAATCTTTGTTTAATTAAAAACTATTATGAAAGAGGAAATTGGAATCAAATATCTCAGTGGTGGGAAAAATTTTGAGTTACTCAGGATTTTTACTTTAGAGAAACTACATATATGAGAGAAGAATAATTTTTAAGAGTTTCCTAATTTAGAAGCAAGAAAAAAATTAAATTAGATTAACACATGTTAGTTAATAGGAAGAAAAGTAAGTTATTCCTTCCTCCCAGAAGCATACACCTTTTCCACTGTAAATACTATCTCCAGTTCTGTTCTTGTTTGCAAAACCTGTCAGAAACAAGCCTGTTGAAGCCATTGTACAAACCTATACAGGCATCTAAATGCAATTCCTTTGGCCAAACTGTTCAAACTGAGGAAGGTACAGAAAAAATGCTTTTCTATTTGCACTTTGGCTCTCATCTCCTGACAGTGGCCTGTGCTGAAGGTTCCCACATGCAGAATTTGCTAACTTCTCCTTTTGGAAAGTTACTGGGTACCTGAGAGCTCAGTAATCCTTCAATGCAATGGCATTTTTATGTAGCTATTTAAATATATTTCAGGATATTATCTATAGGCAGATAACATGCAATATTTTTAGCCATATATAACTTTCTTAGCCCAAAATTTAGGAAAGGAGCACAGCTTCCCTGAGCTCCAATGTAGAGATGATTTATTTAAGAAGGTGATGAATTTTCATACTGGATGCAATTATTGACATCCGTGCGCGCACACAGATATCTTTGCATGTGAATCTAACGAGGTTTCTAGGGAACTTGTAGCTATTACAGATTCACAGGCTCCTTCACGCAGCTCCTGGGAACACACTTACAGCTGATTCCATGCTAATTCACTGCTCAATGAATAAGTAAAATCTGTATGGTATAATAAAACCATTGATCATTATGCTTTAAAAAGATTGACTCCTAAATATTTAGGAAGCAGTGCGTATTCAACGGAAATGTTTACTGGCACTAGGAAATTAAACTGTCACCCGTGAAATAGTAAAACTCATTAATGCGGAGTTTCTTTTTAACTGCTAGGAATTAACTTTATGACTGCATCAGTAATGGCAAGCTTCAGCCTTAAATCGCCTGCCATTTAGTATCTGTGAACATTATTAAAGCATATTAACCGTAATTTAATTGACTGAAAATTAAAACAGGAAGAAAAAAGAAAAAAAAA